>MQTX01000067.1:530991-636646 GCA_009735665.1 Angiostrongylus cantonensis
CGAAAATATCCTGGCTTATTCCTCTACAAACTGCAGTTGCGTGTTGTATTCTCGCCACAATAGAAACCTTCGTGTTCTGAACTTCTTTTGTCAATTTTGAGTCCTTTCCAGGTTCTTCGTGAGAATGTGAAGTACTAGTTCTTTCAAGTGAGCTGTAATATTCGTTCAGTAACTCTGTTTTCTCAAGTGCATCCAAACCGGTTATTTACTAGATTTTTTATGCAGAATCATCTCTAGTGGTATTTCTCAGATTTTCCGCGCTGCGTTAGCACCGTATTTGTTCTATCATCTTGTGAGTTCACTAATCCTTGTTTTATAGTCCATGGTTTTAAGAGCAACGTAACCTAGGAATTTATGCATTTTTTGATCACGTCACTTCCTTAAGGATAAAGTTTACAATGCCACGTACCTTTGTGGGATTTTTTTTTTCGATTTTTTGAGAACAGCAGAAATAGCCATTAGAAGTGTTTCCATTTTTTGAAATCATCTTGAGAAACTCGTGCAAGGACGTACATAATTGTTCGTTAGCACGAACCGTCGTCGGTCGATGTGGTTCAGAACGAGTTTTGCCACTTTGCGACGACGGTTCTTGTGTGATGGTGACCAACCGGGGCATTTTTTCCATTCATAGCTGCTTACCTGAGCTTGTTAGTGGAGACATCTAAATCATCAAGCTGTTTGACTCTGTTACTGGGATAAATCGTAGGTGTAAACCGCAGTTCAACACCTAGTAATAATAGTTTTCTGATGTATGCACTTTATTTCAGCGAACAGGAATATCCTCTCTAGCCCAGATTTTTTTTTCAGACCCAGAGCTGGATCTAATTACTAGCCTCGTTTATTCTGAAACTTCAAGAAGTAGTGAAATTAAGAAAGACATGACTCTTGAAAGATTACTATTGCAAATTAGTTGTCTTACATTTTTTTTTAACAGCTGGCTACCAAGGCAGTTTCTGCAGTTTCACTTCATATTGACCTCTTAAAATTCCCAACCACCACCTAAACAACATGGTTAGGACTGTATTGAAGTCATCTCTTTCAGCTTCGTCTCATATTTAACGTATCGATTGACTGAAGTAATTAATACAACTGTGATGGGATTAAGTTCTACTATCTGACATTATGTATGCTGGCTGCTTGTAAATGCATGTAGGCGAATTGTATCGGAATTGTAATGTACTGCACCTCAAATTAAAACGATGGAAGCACTCGTGGACGTTGATTGATACTCCGTCTCAACGTGAAATTATCAAGCCACCAACACAAGGCAGCGAAAGCAATCAGTGGTAGGTCTTTCGTCGGAGTCACCACCATCATCAGCAGCATGGAACTGAAGACATAGAAAGGATGGAGATCTGTTTGAGAAGTGAAGCTAGAAACTAGTTTGTTGTTCCACGATTTCACCTCAAATTAAAAATAATTGGGCTTATTCCAAAAATGAAAACTCTCGTTTGTAATGAAAACTTTGTTCGACAATTTATGCATACCTCTTAGAGATTAATATTATAATACCTGATTATCTAATGATGAGGGCAAACTAAACTTTCACACAAAATTATTTTATACATTTCTTTCTTCAGAATTTCCAGACGTTGTAAAAACTATTTCCCAGATCAATTCCACTGACGGGTGACTGCTAATGGCAAAAGATCGATAGAACTAGCTGAAAGACAGGCGAAGCGAAGGACCCGCATGGTGTGGTGGTGAACATTACTCCCCGAAAACACCTGCGGTCCGGAGTTTTGCAAATATCTCAGCATCATTAAAGTTGTAAAAACTATTTGGGATATTCCAGATGATTCGAAAATCAGATCGAATGAAAAATCAAACATTTAGATGGGTCTATTTTTAGTTTAGAATGACATATTATATTGAATACGGTTGGGATAGCACAACAGTTATAGGCAACAGGCTATTCACATTAGTCCGTTGTTCGATTTCGAGCTGCAAGTTACCAAGCCATTTATTACTCTTCCACAATCGGTGCATTGCTGCAAGACTTGTCTGTTTGGGTGGTAGGAAACATTGAAACTTATTGGTGACCAGTTCACCTCTACGATGGTTAATGGAGTCATATACCTCGTATAGAAGTCGAACGCCCTATTACTAAATGATTGATCAACGCTGAGCTTTTTTTACGTTTATGTACTGCTTGACTTCGACCGAGCTATTTCGTCTCCAATGAGTTTTTGCGGAGTCAGTCTAGAACTGTTTTTTCAGTGATGTCGTACTTTCATATTGTCTGCTGAGTGACATTTTTATGGTGTTTTCTAGTTGTAGAATACATTTTCTTAGCGAATTTTTAAGAAGATAAGCTATGGGAGGTCGGGACCTTTTCATTTTTCATTCAGAACGTTGGATTCATTTCCCCATTGATATACTTTCTATTTATTAGTTTTAATGTCAGTTTCCAATAGAAGCCAATCTTGCTGAAATAATTTTGCTTGTTCTTTTTTCTCCTTTTTTTCTGGTCTTTTCATTTGGACATATGTTGAAGCATTTGAACCATAATAAAAAGCTCCATCAACAGAAATGCATAAACTAATCACTACAGTATAACTAGCTGGTTCGACAATTTTCTCGTCAAATATTCTGCCTAGTCAATAGAGCACCGTATTCTCGACGGAGAATTCCACTCAGGACTCGTGTACTTAATGTAAAGTATTTGTTACATCGACAATTTGTCTATCGATCGATCTCACTGTTCTCTATAGCACCTATCATCAATGGGGAAATCCATTTAGGACCCTATGTAATCAGTAGGGAATCAAACTAATGTGTGTCGTATTCTTGTAACCAGCGGTGCTGTGTCTCGTCCATCGAGTCCGACCGATACGGTAATTCGAGATGGGCGGTGCCACTTGCAACGCGCCATCCGACACTTTGACTCGGTCCATATGAGAGCAGCCAGCGGTTTTCCGCAACATGTCCGCGTATTCTCTCGTTAACCCGGTATCATCTCACTAAAGAATCCTAGGAACTAAATTTAATATGGACTAACAATTGCAATGGTACTTAGTATTTTTCTTGCTTAATTGTAGTAATTGCATAAGATATATTTCAAAAAGAATTTTGCAAAAACACTTTGAAATAGTTTTTTTTCTAACGGAAACAATTTGAGTTTGTCGACGGCGAATTTCTTTTTACAGTGAAGCTTATAATCCTATAAGGGATGTCCTTTTTCAGTGCACTCCGTAACTTGGTGGTCAAATATCTCACGCACTTTCCTTCATATCATATAAACGCCGTATAAGCAACCGTTTTAGGGGACATTATTATGTGGTTTTCGGTTTTCTACGTGGTTTTGCCTTTAGTTTCTAATGAATCGATCTATTAATTCTTCCGGTTGTACATAAGAATTAGTGAAAACGTTGCCTTTTGTCAAGTGCGAAAATCTTTGAGTCGTTCGTAGCCGTTGGTTTTTTTTTTATTAAGAGATTCTAGACTATTTTGTCGTTATGCGCTTCAGAGTTTTCTCCCCGGACAGCCTTCTAAGTGCTAATGCTTAATCTGGTTTGCTGTCCTGTCATGGAATGACATTCCAAATGGCGATAACAGACGACGAATTCACAACAATTTGTCGTCTTCACTCCATTCATCAACCCCTACAACCCGCTTGTTGTCCAGTCGACATCCGCATGTCAGACATTTTTCGATGTTACGATCGATTTCTATGATTAGTATGTATGGTTCGTCAACAACGTTAGTTCAATTTATTTCGTAATGTCATGCGCGTTTCGAAAGAGCCAGAATGTGCCTCGGACACTTTTCATATTTCACCCACATTACTACTTCAACAGATTTTTGGCTATGTGGAGATTTACATTTAAAAGAAATCTTATTTCATCGAGTGCGGTAGCAAAGAGGGGAAATGAGACTTTATGGGAAGGCGATCAGAATTTTAAAATACTTTCCTTAAAGAATTTGCTCTCTTATTCGATACGGCACGTGAAGCTTTTCGATGGATTTTCTATTACATATAAGCTTTTTCGATATGGATCTTTTAGCACTAAAATATGTTTTTGCCAAATTCGTGACCAGCGTATATTTCACAGTTTTCGTCAAATGGGCTAACTCAGTACCAGCGTTCGACTAGTTCGCAGGTTTGCAGTTTAACCCAATGGGAACCAGTATTAGATGTTATTGAGAAAACAGAACTGATGAGATATCCGCGAAACTAAACGTTTTCTACTTCGAATAACTTGAGAAACACCAAAGATCTTGTGAACAATTTGTGTTTACGGAGCAGATTTTCCCTTGCTATAATGAGATAAAAGCCGAGATGTTGTGTGATAGGCCTTTAACAATGCGTTTAACGGAATCCATGCGGAATCAAAGTAATGCCGGACTTTCTAGAGATCTAGAAAGTTTGAAAGCTTATATGTCTCAAGATAGATCTAGGTTTTACATGGCTACTTGCAGCAAAATGATGTCAACCAGAGTTTTGCTCTTGAAAATTCTTCAAAAGCTTAAAAACCGTTTTATGATGTGTTTTTCACCGAGATGCTGAGGAGAAGATATGCTTGTCGGAACGACTGTGCACTTTCTATGGAACTATGCACAAGTAAAGCATTTTTTTCCCGACCGTTATGGGGTTTTTCTTTCTTCTGCAACAGCTGATTGTTTCTTCATAGGGAGCTCCTCAATGAGTTGGATGACGTAACTGGTCTCCTCTTCAAAAAATACAACTTATTCTTTTCCACCTGAACGCACGACGATGTGTTTTGGCGAGATTTTTGCCATAATGTATTCTCAATCAGCGGCTTTTTTCTCTCTGTTTTTCATCGTCTGCTTTTCCTCTGCTATCTGCTGAAAGATTTAACTAGTCATAAATAATTTCATTCTTGAAGACAGATTAATTGAGGATAATTTGAAGTGTTACAGAGCTCAGAAAGGTCTATGTTCTACTAAGTAGTTTAGCCTTGAACTGCTGATTGTTCAGCTGTTCACATGAGTTTTCAGTTACGAGGAGGCAAATATTTCCTTGAATGAAGCTTTTAGTAATAGAAAAAGATGTTGAACGACACTTCTCATACTCAGAATGAAAGGCTTTGCTTCTTCACTAAGTTAGAGGTCGATATTCATCTTCTCTCATTGTTATTTAAAGTGCTACATTGTCTTCCTTAGTTTAAAATGTGCTGACGAAAAACCTATAAGCGAGTTCTTAGTTTTATTCACTTATGAATACTGATGATCGTCTGTGGATTGCTTATCCACCATTATCCGATAGCTATCATAATATTTACGATAATAATGGATTACGACGTGTAACCAGCACTATTTCATAAAGTGAACGAGAATGGTCTGAAGACGCACATCAAGATTCACCTGGTAACGTTCATCTTATAAGTGTTAGTTCTTTCCGTTATCTTTGGAGGTATCCGTCTTCTACTGAGCTACAGAAGTAGTTGTAAAGTACGCTTCCCACTCTCTGAGTCAGTTGTTTTCCATGACATGGTTACGTTTAGTCGATCGTTCTTCGTCACCGGTAATCGGTCGGCTGACGGCGTTTGTTTGTTAACACACCAGATGAATCTTCTTGCACATTATTCTATTTTATCTTTACTCAAGCAAATCTATTCGATCTATAGCTAGCCGTAAGCAATTCGTCCAGGAAGATCACTATTCTTGAAGTCGATGGCCATAAGTTGTAATATTAAAGTGTATGTATATGTATAGACTTGGTAGTATCCTTTATTAACAATAATGTCAATCTATAGTAGCAATAATCTAGTTGTAATCCAATGTTGTATTCTGTATGGGCATAAAGGATAAAAGGATAAAGCTCTCGGCGTTGATCAATCCCTTAGGGATGCGCCATGCATTCGACTTCATTAAGTATCGTTCGAGGTGACTGAATGCATATCTGGCCTTTACAATGACTCGCGGTGGCCTGCTAATGTATCGAGCCAGTGCTACCTCCCAGTGCTATCCTCCCAGACGAGCCTGATACCAATTTGCCGACCCCGGAGGGATGGAAGGCTTGGTGGGCCATGGGCGCAGGAATCGATCCCACGTGCGTGTCGCAGTGGCGCCTCCAAGCACTGCGCCAGACGCGCCCGTTCTGTATGGGCATAGGCTTTTGTAATTGGAAAAACTGCTAGTTTTAGTATAAAAAGAAAAGTTTTAACTTATTATTTACTGTCTACTCTTTTTAATGGCAAGGTATGCTACGAAATATAACTACAACGATACTGAGATATTTGCAAAACTCTGGACCACAGGTGTCTACGGCGGCGAACGAACGCGCTATTGTCCTTTTCTGGGATTAACGCGTTCACCACCACACCATGCGGGTCCTTCGTTTCATTTGTTTTTCAGCTAGCTCTATCGATCTCTGCCATCGGCAATCACCTGTCAAAAAGAAAAGTGTTTCTCATAGGGCAATTTTACAGAGTTGCTCGGCGAAACGATCCATACTTATCGTTAAAATGTATTTATTTACAAAATAACGAACTCGAAACCCTAATTTATTCATCGTCTGCTAGGAAGTTTTCATTTTTTTAAAGGGAGGTTTCGATGGTCTCGTATCTCTCTTTGTGTAGGCCACTACTTTCTTGAAAACCGATTAACGACTGTAGCTGGATGTTGCCTGTGAAATCCACTCATCTATGCGGATAGCGTCAAAGAAGATTTCTCTTCAACGTAATCAACTTTTGCTTGAGATATCCTTTGTGGCTTAAGCAGTCGCTGTCTGAAGAAAAGTGACGTCAAGAATCCATGTCTTTCACGGCTTCCATTAGTGCTAGTTACTTTTCTGTTATTCTTCAGTGATTTGTAAATATTTCAGAAGGTTCTAAATGAGCTCAAAAGTTGGACTAGTTTGTTTGTTCCCGAAAATAGAAAGCTAAACAAGATTTATAGCGACTGAGTGCTTAAACTAGGCGCTTGCTTAAGCTAGAGCTCTTACCACAGGCTTAGACAATAGAATTCTGTTCTCACTTTTAATTCAGCATCTGTAATCGAAATTGCTGATTTTCTGGAGACCTTCTTCAGAAGGCAGAATGTTCGACCATTTCTTTGTCTTTCCTTCATGCCGATGTTTCCGACTTCATTTCGCTGTTCTTCTGGTAGTTTTTGCACCTCATTTCTACAGAAACTTCCATTATCTCTTCGAACTTACAAATGAGCCTGGTAAACGACTATCTGATGTTTCGTCTCCTTATGGAGCAAGACGAACAGCGAAAAGGTCAGCGTCGAACGTCGTTACGACCACACTCCCGTCGTGATTCACTTTTAACACCAAGGGCTTCGATCTCGGAGGGTATGTTGTTTTCTTATTGGCCAGCTAATCCTCTAATGCTAGTGGAAGGCAGTTGTGTAGGTGTGTGGGTGTGTGTGCACTTTTTTTCAAATAAAGATTACCATGTTTATGAAATATAACCATCATCCGACGTTTCCTCCTCATCGTGTCTTTTGCCTCTTTGTCCACTTTTAGTGCAACACAGTTGTTTACGTCGAAAGTGAATAGAGAACTAAAATTGTATGAACACAGAGTGAACAACAACGTCTGAGCAAATAGTGGCTTTCTTATGTTTTTCAACAGCTCTTCAGTTCTAAGAGGATTTCTGGCATTTTTCATAAATGACTTTGACTTTCCACAGCGTTGTATGGTATTTATTAAATGCAACTGTTTCATGACGATGGAAAACTATGAGGGTAAACTCAGCAGCTTTCACACAAATCTTGACGCAAATGAGGATCGACGAGAGTGTGGAGTTCTCTAATCTACTTGATGCTGGGATTCTGAACTGTTTGAATACATAATACATTCTCGTGGTATATAGGACTGCCAGACATAATAAGATTGCCCACAAGGAAAGTGCAAGCGTTGTATGATTTTTAGGGACACGAACATGTTCTTCTCTCCCTAACACTTTTCATTCGACAACTAAATTAAAGCCGTAAACGGGGAAACCGCATTTTTGGGCGTACTATTATGTAGAAGAGGAAAGAGGAAACTGACCATACAACGAAATGAGCGTTTAAAACTCGACTTATATTGTGAGATCGTGTGAAAAACGTTACTGCTTCCGGTTTAAATCAATTCATATCCTTTGTACAAGGGATTTTTATCAATACTTTTGAAGATTGCATAAGTTCTGTTCAAAATTTCTTAAAGACCATAGTTTTTTTAAAGTATTTTGTCAGTTATCTGAGATAACTGAGGGTGCCGGTGAGTATTTTTATCATTTGTGTACTTTAAAAGAAACTTCCTTTGAAGTGCCATATCATAGTATGGTTTTACTCAATAATAGTGGTCCTTTAAATCCCATCTGAATTCTATGTTTTCCTAATTTTGAAATCCACCGCTTTTAGAACCGTTCTGTTCGCCGATCGTGCCACACATTCCGATCAGACAACGATTATCGTCTCGACGAGGTACAAGTGGTAAGTAACTGAGCGAACACTGATTTTTAAATGCTTGAATGTATTGAAGACTGTAAGGCTGTCTATTCTTCTATCTTGCTGAAAATCGATAATGAAAATGAAAAGTGATAGACATTGAATGTAAACGGAAGCTGAATTAGCTTGGCGATTAGGAGAGCATAGTCATCCCAACGGAGATGTGGTATTATCCCCATCCGTAGGATTATTATAATGGTCTGGGATAATGAATTCCATAGAAAGTGGATCTCATGATGGAGCTCAAGGTTGTTTTTTTCTCTTGAAAACACGACTTTTACATAGGTGAGTACTAAAATTAAAGCGGAAGAATGGGTTATCATAAAGTTACCTACATAGGTTCATTTGAGTTTGCGGTCATACTTATCTACAGATATTTAGCTCTATAGTTCATGTTGCTGAACTCTAATTATGAACAACTTGTTACCAGCCAGATTTTGTATAATGACGAATATCTTATAGTCTATAGTATGAGTATACTAGCGTTTTTCACCTGTATCACCTGTAGTCCCGTTGATCGTCGAGTGACTCGAGCGGGCGACAGTAAATCCTCCATTTTTCCCTATCGCGCGCAAGAGTAGCCCAGTGGGTTCTTCTCGCTTTAGGAACTCGTCGAGCATCATATCTTTTTTCTAGGCTTTTCGTGAAGAACTCTGACTATCGGGTCGGTGGTCTTCCTGCAGTACATTTGACATCCCGAGGAATCCAGTCACTAACAGCCCTTGTCCATCGGTTATCATTTATACGCATTGCGTGTCCGGCCCACCTTATCTTCGACTGTTTGGCGTGCAGAACGGCATCTTTGATTTTCGATCGTTGACGTAGGTCGGAGCTTCGGATCCCATCCCTTACTTGTGTGAAACGCGATATTCCTAGCATCGTCCTTTCGACTGCGCGTTCGATAACGCTGAGTGATTTTTCATCCTGCTTACGTAGCGACCAGGTTTCTGACGCATATGTTAGAGCAGGAAGAACCGTTGAGTCGAAAAGGTGGACACGGAGTCGAATGTTCTTTGTTCTCTTCACTACATCCTCGATGCTATTGAGAGCTCCTTAAGCGACTCGTTTCCTTCTGCTCAGCTCTGGAGCTAAGTCGTTCTACATATTGATTTTCCGACCTAGATAGACACAACTGGAGCATTCGGAGGTATTCGTTCCGTTGAGCGTGAACTCGTAAGAAGGTTCTTCAGAAGGTTCTTCAGATACTAGCGTTTTTAGGAAAAACAATTTTACTTTAGGGTCTTTATTGGGTTGTGGTTATCGATGCTTTGTAAGAAAAAGAAACATCGTTGTTTTCTCACGTTGTTGTTCCTCGTTATTGTTGTTGTTGTTTTTGCTGATGTTGCTGTCATTGTTGGAGTTGCATTCACAACATCAACAACAACAACCAGAAATGTCCACGGAAACAACAGCAAAGGAAAAATAGCTAATGATATACTCGTTTACAAACCGAAAAACGTCATAAATTGTCTACACTAAGTGGTGGTTCTGATTAAGTTTATCGAAAAATGAACAAATTTGCCAACTATGAGACATCACTATTATCAGTAAGTTAATTCAATTAGAAAGATTGAAAGAAAGAAAGAAAGATTAATTAGAAAGAATGAGATTATGGACCTGTCTAATATTGTCGGTGCTCTGGAATCAGATTATTTCTAACGCTTGTATAATTTTTCCTCTTTTTAAAACTAAAAAGTACAAGGTAAAGGGGGTGGGGACCAGGTTGTCCCGTGACCGACTCCCTTGGTGTTATTTGCTGCCATAAGACACCAGACCTCAACGTGTGTTATGGATGGGACAAGCGGATTAGCATTTAATAGTATTGTACTTCTAAGTATAATAGTGGGTTAAGCATACGATTATTGAAACATTAATGGCACCACTATTCCATGAGAGCAATAATGGGCTGAATGTTTTGTTACCATTATTCTAAGCGCAATGTATAACTTTTTATCTACTGCCCATTATATTTTCACGACTATATATCATGTGAAGGGCGCGTGTGGCGTAGTGGTTGGAGGGGCCACTGTGACACGGAATCGATCCCCGGGCCTATGTCCCTACCAGCTTTCCATCCCTCCGGGGTGGGCAAATTGGTACCAGAATTATCTGGGGGATAGCAGCACTGGCTCGATACATCGGCAGGCCACCGCGAGTCATTGTAAAGGCCAGATATGCATTCAATCACTTCCAACGATACTTAATGAAATCCCTCAGGGATTGATCAACGCTGAGAGCTTTATCCTTTATCCTTTATATCATGTGAAATCCAACTACAATGATGCCGAGATATTTTCAAAACTAAGACACCAGGCGGGTTTGGAATCTGGCCTAGATTTCGAGTTTTATAAATATCTAGCATCTTTGTGATTGTATTCTAAGCATATTGGTACATCAAATGTACTGCTATTAATACTTTAAGCGCATAGTTATCTCACCATTGATATCTTGAATACAAAAGGATAAAGGTTTCGGCGGTGATCATTCCTAAGGGGTGCGCCATGCATTCGACTTCATTAAGCATCGTTTGGAGGTAATAGAATGCATATCTGGCCTCTCCAATGACTCGCGTTGGTCTACCAATGTGTTGAACCAGTGCTGCTGTCCTCTCAGACAAGTTTGGTACCAATTTCCCGACCTTGGAGGGTTGGAAAACTTCGTGCCCCATAATAGGCACGGGGATCAATCCCACGCGTGTCTTTCAGGACGCCTCTGACCACTGCGCCACACGGTATTCTGAATAAGCTTCTAAGATAAACAGATATTTAACATCTTTTTGTTAAAACGCAAAACATTCAGCATGCCCCTTCTGAGAACACAGAAAGCTTTGACAATTTCCGCATAGTGTGTCTTGTAAACACTGGCTTTTATCCTTTCCCGTGTACTGAATAAGGATGTTGTTTAGTGCAGAATTTTGACAAACGCTGTGAATTAAGTGTCTACTTCTTAACAATACCTATAAACAGCATTATTCTTCAAATTGAAAGTACACTCTCGTTGTAGTGGATATCGCTGATGAAGCACCGTTGGTTGGACAGTACGCCTGTCAGATGTATGGTCAAGGACGACGAAGACGGATGAGCTTGCTTCAGACACTACGACAGCAAAATCGACAGTTAAACGACAGTGGACTGGAAATTCATCAACAGCGAACCGACAGTGAAAGTACGATTAGAGGTGAACGACAAGCCGAATATTGAACTACGTTAATTAAATCCATAGGGTAAAAGTGCTACCGGTGAAAAGTTGCTTAAAATCCAACGCCTTATTATCTGTAATTAAAGCATAAAGAGTTGAGCTCTTGGCGTTTATCAATCCCTGAGGGATGCGCCATGCATTCGACTTCATTGTCGTTGGAGGTAACTGAATGCATACCTTTACAACGACTCGCGGTGGCCTGCCGGTGTATCGAGCCAGTGCTGCTATCCCCCAGATAATTCTGGTATCAATTTGCCGACCCCGGAGGGATGGAAAGCTGGTTGGGCCATAGGCCCGGGGATCGATTCCGTGTCACAGTGGCGCCTCCAACCACTCCACCACACCCGCTCGTATTATCTGTAATTATAAATATTAATACCGAAAAGAAAAGCTTTCTATTAATAGGATTCCTGATTACGCTTGTTACGATGTCAGCTGAAATCATTGTGTTTAAACTTCATTTGAGTAGAAGAAAACTCCACTGTGATGAATTTGAGCAGAAAATATAGTGGTGAAAGCAATAATAACAAGTCTAATGTTGAAAGGATAAAAATTGACTTTGAGCAGCGAATAGCTCTAGATGGTTGTCGCCTGCCATATTATGTCTAGATCTGCAAAAATTTGGAATTTCATGAAAGGGTTGCCGTTTAGTTTCAAGAATTCGTAGTCACCATGACCCCCGACCTTGGGCTTTCGCGAACACGTGCTTGATAACCTTGACATAAACATTTTATCCGTAGTCTTTTATTTATTTTTTTACTCTTTTTTTCTTAGTATATCTATGAAATTCTCAAGGACATGAAAATGTACGCTGTGTGGCCGAACAAGATCATCATAGGGTGGAGGACAAGTCCTTTTAGACCGTGAGAAATTGCCTATTTAACGAGGAATGCGCTAATGACTTATGGGTTTTGACGACAAATGACTCATTTTTTTAAACTTTAACCCTCCTTATTAATAATGTACAGCAGCACTGCAAGCTGTTTATATACTGAGATTAGTTTAGGACCAACTTTAACACGTATCCGATTGCTCTCCGATATCAATGAGTTCTTGTTTATAGATATGTATTCTCCGCCGAACAAATCACCACCTCTATCGACGCTGTCACCATCAAAGAAGACATTCGCTAGTCTGAAATCGAAGTATGTTCATACGATGTACATTGTAATATTACCATTGAAATGTACATCACAATGTCTTATGGACCAATAAAAAGTATACAGTAACTCTAAGAATAACATGGGCAAATTCGTTTCATCGTGTACACTGCGGTTGTTGACTTTCTGCGACATGATCGTCGTCATCCTTGACGATTAACTTCGTCATCTACGTCATCCAATCGCTCCACAGCTGTTTTTCTCAGATCGCCTAGGTGGAAAGGATGAAAAATAGGGAGAAATGCCGTCACCACCATCGATTTCTTACACCAGCACGCAAATCCTACTTCAAAATGTCTACAATGAGTGTCCGATGGCACATTTCGCATTCGCATCGCTCAAGAAGTTCCGTGAAGTGAAATTCGCGAAATGTCCAAGCATGAAGGCCATAAGTAAAGCAATAAAGTAAACTCCAAAATACAAATCATGACATCAAGTGTCCATTGTTTGCTTTTTCTACTCTAAGTGGTTGGCACTTCTAATTTGGCTTCTTTTCCTTATGTTTTTGAAATTGCCTACCCGAAGACACTGTGATGAAAAAGCCACTATCAAACTGTAATCCTAAGTTAAAACGTTCTGCTGTCGCTTGTAAAAACCGATCCAGCCGTGCTCAAACGATCTTGGGAAATAAGAAGATCGGCTGACTTCACTTGGACGGAAACTTGGAAATCTTTTCTTATAGATCTTATTATCTGAAGAAGTATTAATCGTAGTGGTAAGGGTGGTGCTGAGCAACATTCAGTCATTGTCTTATTTAAATTTCAATGAAAAAAGCTGTGGACAATTCGGTTTTCATGGTCCTCAGAAATATTAAGCTTCTCACTGGCCGATTTCGAACAATGAGAATTCTCTCCGAGCACATTCCTAGACTGTGCTTTAAAGAAAACTGAAATTCCCTTTTCGGAATGTCTGAGGTAAATCACAACTGTAGTCACTATAAGTTGAAGCGTGAAAAAGAGCTACTTTTACATAACCCAAATTCCATAGGTGTTTTGTTTTATGGCTATTTTGGTAGTTTCCGAAGTATATCCATTTTTTGAAGCTTATTTAATGTTTCTCGAAGGTCATGACTTCAGTACCTATTAAAATGCTCTAAATGTTCAGGTTTGTTTTGAATCAGAGGGCTCAAAAATTTCCTGAGTAGAGAAAAAGTGCTAATCTCCTCAAAAAATGTTACTATAGCTTTGTTTCTGCTACATCGGAGCTATAAATGGGAATTTGTTCATAGACCTACGGTGCAAAATTGAAATTGTCCACACCCATGCCAACGCTTATTTATTTATTTATTTGTCTCTATGGACCTATGATTTTCTGGATTAAACTAGACGGCATGGTAAGGATTTAAACCGATAGCCAAAATTGTAAAACTACTTGTCTTTCATTCGATTTCGGGTAATCAAATAAAGTAAAGCTCATTTTAAATGCAGTTGAGGGCAAATGACCGAGCGCTCTAAACGGACCATCAAATTGATGATGCTGATTTAATTTTGCGAGTGTGAGTGATTTTTGATCAAATTTAGGTTATTTGGAAAGCGTGAAAAACGAGTGGAGGGCTCTTTTCATACCTGCGACGAGCACTCGCAGTCATGCGATGGAATTGGTGGTGAGTTGATGCTGATAAACTTATGGATTCGAATGAAATTTCTGGAATGAAAGACTCATTAAGCAGAACGAAGTGGGTGCGTTGAGGAAGTTCTGAACTCTTTCTAGATGCAATTGGAAGCTTAATCATAGTGTTGATCGTATTCTAACTATTCCCACTAGTGGAACATTCGTCGGAAATCAACAGCAGGGAGCAGGCTAACTGAAAAAAATACCTCATTCATTCCTCCTATCATATTCCTAGTCTCTTCATTCCGCCAGTTTTGTTCTCTTCTTTATACTTTTTTTTGCTTTTGCAAGATTTTGCACCGCTGGAAACCGTCAGCGATTAGTGACGAGTAGATTTTCTGGCTGAATTCGAATTTCTTTTTCTTTCCAGAAAAAGAAGTGTTTTCCACAAAGTTCTATGTTGCACTGTTTGGTGATTATTTCCGTTATCCTGTCGCCAATTAGGGCGCGTGTGGCGCAGTGGTTGGAGGCGCCACTGCAACACCCACTTGGAATCGATCCCTACGCCCATGGCCCACCAAGCCTTCCATTCCTCCGGGGTCGGCAAATTGGTACCAGACTTGTCTGGGAGGATAGCAGCACTGGCTCGATACATCGGCAGGCCACCGCGAGTCTTTGTAAAGGCCAGATATGCATTCAATCACCTCCAACGATACTTAATGAAGTCGAATGCATGACGCATCCCTCAGGGATTGATCAACGCCGAGAGCTTTATCCTTTTATGCCTTATCCTGTCGCCAATTGGCAAGTAGGTGAACGTCGATCGCAAACTTTTTTCAGTTTTTTAAACTAGTGGAATCAATTTTTTCTCCATTGCAGCAAAACAGCCCTTCTTCTTTCCTGACGGTCTTTTGCAGAATTTTCCTTTTTAACATCTTACGCTTGAATGGCAACGAGATTCGTTCAACGAATACAACATCCATACGGGCTCATTGTATTTTCATCTGAACAAAAAAGAATAACCGGAAATAAAGTGAATTTCATAGTGATTGATATATAATTGATGAGAACTCAACTTTTAGCACTATCCGTAACATCGACGGCAACGAATGCCGTAACCTTTTCCTGTTGGGATCTAATGGTGTTTTCCGACAGCCTGCAGGCTTTTTAGCCATTTTAAGGGGATAGGATTCTTCCAGCCGCACTTCTACACGCCATTTTTAAATAGCCTTGAGGTTTTCTAGCCATTGACTCTTCCAGCAGAACTTTCTGAATATTTGAGAAAAAATCCTTTTAGGACCTATGGATTATTTTACCACACTTTATCGTGGTCGGTGCACCTTAAACTCTAAAATCTTTCCGATTACTCGACAATAGAGTAGAATTCATTTAGGACACTGGGTAGCTCTTGTGCAACCAACATATGGCACTCGATAGTGCTCTAATTAAAATTTGTTTGAACTCTAATAATGTATCTGATGTGCATTTGGGTTATCTAAGACGAATGCGTAATACTTTGATAATCAATTATTTTTGCTTTGTTAATTAGTACTGCTCTCAACAGTTCAAGTTTCTATTGTGTACTTTTCCATCCAACAATTAAATAATACGAGGGTTACTGGAACTCACGGTTAAGTTGCCTCTATGGGGACCAGGTCTTTCCTTATGACGACGAATGTTAAAGGGATATTACTCCGCGTTTGAGCTAAGTTGGGTTCGTGAGCAAAAAAGCCGAACGTAAAAGGCTTTTCGTAGTTCTGATTTAACGCTGTCAATCCCCTTTAAACGAATATATAGCGAATAAATGTAGTTTATACGGTATAGTTAATCATATATGAAGGCATACGAAATGAAAAAAACACCTTATGGAGAGAAAGAGCATTCCCATATACAACAACGGCAGTGAATCTAATGAACGCTTAAACACGTCCTGCAGTGCAGTGCAGATAGTCGGTGGTGCGACCACGCATCCTAGGGAATGACGGAAGTCCTTCATCCGTCTGGTATCGGCCAAACTTGTCTGGAAGGATAAAAACAATGAATTATGGCATCTATAGGCTACCATTAGTCAATTTTTTGACCAGATATGCACTCAGTCAGCTCTGCGATTATTTATGAAGTCAGGTGCATGACTTATTCCTCAGAGATTGATTATTACCTAACGCTGTATGCTTCAATGCGTCGTATTTGATTGGTAAGCTAGCACGAGCTTGTTACCAAAAATTTATTTAGCAATCGTTTCGACGTCTTCGTCTTCATCGGAGCCAGTGATCTCAATAGTTGTTTCCGTTGTTCCGTTGTCGTTCGTCTTCTCGATGTGGTGTCTTCGTCATCGTATAGAGGTGGATCTTCTTCAGTGGAACACCGCTCGAATGAGGCAACCTCATCCGCTGTTTTGGACGGCACGCTTGCTTTTGATAGTGCCTATCGGTGGATGAAAATTTTTTATAACAGACACTTCGTCCTACAGCAATCGGCAGTAGATAAACTTGCGCGTAGCGAAGTAATATCATTGTACACGGACTTTCATCTAATCTCGGTGTGAACGATTAATGTACCATATATTATTGGTAAGCTGACACTTTTGTTGATAGGCTTTGTATTCTGTTTAACCAGCAGTTCATAGCACATAGGATAAATTAAAACATAAGGAACGAAAAAGCAATGCCTCTATGTAATTTTTTATTATTAAAATGCATAAAGCTCTCTGCGTTGATCAATCCCTGAAGGATGCGCCATGCATTCGACTTCATTGAGTATCGTTGGAGGTGATTGAATGCATATCTATCCTTTACTCGCGGTGGCCTGCCGATGTATCGAGCCAGTGCTGCTATCCTCCCAGACAAGTCTGGTACCAATTTGCCGACTCCGGAGGGATGGAAGGCTTGGTGGGCCATGGGCACAGGGATCGATTCCACATGCGTGTCGCAGTGGCGCTTCCAACAACTGCGCCACACGCGCCTTTTTTATTATTAACGTTATTAACGATGTAAAAATCCGATATGCTTTGTTATTATTTTTAGGACGATCAGGAAAATCACCATCAACGACCAACGATAGTGGCCGAGGCAGTCAACCGCATTTGGATCAGGATCGGGTCGTCGGCGAAATCGTAGCCATCATCGAAAGGCCCAATGACGAGAGTGATGACGTTGTTAAACCCTACAGACGGATTCGTACAAGTATGTGGTGATGCTTATAGATAGAAAACTCTTTAGTATTCATTATCTACTCAACTATGTTAGAATATAATTTTTTTTACTTCTGTTTAGCAAGCACGAGGTGTTATTTTATTTCTTTATTTACGTGCAAGCTGACGTTTCGGCGGGTTTCGCCTTCCTCAGAGCCTGGAAAGGTCACGTTGACTGCAATCTACATGGCCAAACACCTCCATAACCAAACAGAGAAAATGCTAAACCAAAATTTCAATCGCATTGAACACAGAGTCTTTGCACACTCACCGTTTTCTATGAGCCTTCCACTTAATATGTTATGTGGAGACCAACCGCGCAGTGGTCACATGGAAACGTAATGTGGCCGTCCCATCAGAATAACAGTCTTATATACTGTCCAATGTCACGCGTGATAATGAGGCATTCCTCCCTGCGGCTCGAAAGCTTGTGTTCTCGATTCTTGCACGAGGATCGTAACCTCTACTTCAAAATCTCCGTTATGTCACTGCGTCCTATGCGTGCCTAGTGGAGTATTTGGTTTACGTTTGCCGACTAGGTGTTCTTTCATATGGTCTACCCGTTTCGCCAACGTATTCGTCTTCGCATATTTTACAAGAGATCAGATAGACTGTACCCGAGCTCATGCAATCACCGTCTCTACCATTGGGGCAAATTATGCAATTTTGTGTTGCACATAGACGGTCGTATAAGCGGTTACGAATTAGCTGGCGTCTTAGATTACTTGTCTTATATTGGAGTATAGTTCCTATGTAGTTGTCATAAGTTAGCAATCAACTTTTCTTGGATCATTGCTTTCGAAGAGCCTAATGTGGGCGATAGACAGTTTTTTTCGATCAGAATAAGGTTCAAAGATACAATTTTTATTGCGCGATGTGGTTTCTTCTTTTGGCAATCATTAAAACGGTAGTCATTCTAAGCAGATGACTTAGGATGTTGAAGGATGAAAAAAGAACTTATTCACAATGCTCAGAAAACTCCAAAGAAAGATCCCTCCAAAGTGAAAAGGAGACTAGTAGAAAATTGTCACTGCAGGTTTTCCGGAAGGTCTCTTAGTTAAAGCTTTAACTTGGTCACCCCTTCAATTTTTTTGTAGTCACTTAAAGGTCCTTCACGAAGAAATGACAGCCGTCATGATGATGAAGTGAAAAACACGCATAGCATGAGTTTACCATGACGTTCGCTTATGTTGGCTTATTTCGGCTTAGAATGTCGCTTACTCATAACCGAAAGTAATTCCGCAGACAAAATGGCCAATAACTTGCTATTTTCTTGATAAGCACAGACAAGGTTGTCACTTTATTCTTTACTCACAAAAAGCTAATGTTCCGGTGAATTTCGCCATCTTCAGAGCCTGAGCAGACTGACCACAACTTAATCAGCCAAACACCTTTGTAACCTAACAGAAAGGTCACTAGATCTAGAGTTCAATCGCATTAGGAACAAAACAATTTTTTTTTCACGAGCACCGCTTAGGGTGAGTCTTCCACTGAGTAGTTCATGTGAAGACCAACTTCACAGAGTTCATATACAAGGATAATGTGCTCCTCTTATTAACACATCAGCCTGTGATATAGCGCGACGTCATACGTGAGCACAAGGCACACCTCTTTGCGGTTCATTTTTGGATTCCTGGAAGCTATCCAGAGTGCCTCGTGAGTTTTACGCGCCAATGTTTTAGATTTAGGTGCGAGCGTAGAGACCTTTAGTTCAATGAGGATAGACGATATTGACTTTTAGTCTAAAATCCTCTCCCTTATGGTTCTGCCTTCTGTGCGCGCCTAGTAGAGTTTTTGGTTACAGCTTAAATTTGTCGAAAAAGAGTACTTTTAAATGGAGGCAGAGTAGTCTTTCCGTTTTGCCAGCGTGTTCCTTTCCACATGCTTCACAAGAGATTAGGAACACTGTACCGAACTCATGCAATCACCTTATCTACCGATGGGGCCATTATGTAATTTTTCGTTGTGCATAGATGATCGTATAGGCGGTCACGAGCTAGTTGGCGTCTTAAAGTGTCCGATTGTATTTCTATTAATTTCACCGAATTTTTTTTAGAGTGGTCTTTTCTAAGTAACGTTTTATAGGCGTGCTTATTTCGTTGGAAATAAAGGGGCAATATAAACGTGAGCCTACTCCCGTTATCATAACCGTTTAGGAGCATGGTTTTTCCTCTACCCGTATCCCGAAGAGCTACAGTTTCGTAGCTATTCGAAATGGCATACCTACAGTAGAGCAATTGTCGGAGGCCGAGTACGGGGGCTTCAACTTCGGATACGAACGCATTGGCGAGGCTTCGTGCCAGTTACTGTCAGATTGTTAACATCCCACCGTTCGTAGTATTTCTCGGACCACCTGAAGATTGAGGAGTTTCGGTATTTCTTAAAAAAACAAAAACAAACTAGAAGCTGAAAGCAACTAGAAAAAGTAAAAAATTTGAAGTGGAACCAAATACTCCACTAGGCCCGTATGTGACGCAGAGGCATAGCCGAGATGATTTTATAGGAAAACTCGTATTCCTGGCACTGGAACCTGAAACTTCTGCGCGTAAAACCCTCGAAGCATTCTGGATGAATTCCACGAGCTGACAAATAATGTGCCGTGAAGAGTATCTTGTGATCGCGCGTGATCCCACACAATATTTAAGACTGGTAACTTAATGTGAGAGAGGCATATTACCAGCCCATATGAACTCTGTGCGGTTGGACTCCACGTGAAATACTTAGTGGAACACTCACAGAAAGCGGTGAATGTGCGAAGAATCTATTCTGTTTTCAACGCGACAACGTAATTATGAAGTTTGTTGGAGGCGACCTCTCACCGCCACTCTTTTCTTGCCAGTCATACGGTTGCGAAATTTATTACTCACACTGTCATGAATGACCGATTCACACAGTCGTAACAGATGCGTTCATAAAGTTACGTACGCATGAGAATAACTTTTCGCTTTTGATATGCACGTTAGCCTATCTGCGCTATCTGGTTGTCGCGCCATGTAGCATTGCACCTAACTCAACCCTCTTCAAGGATTATACAGATGCCCATGTGAAAAATTTGGAATAGTTATGAAATGTCTTTCTGCCTAACAACCATGTGTCTCGCAACAAAATATTTTCATTTATTTCCCACTAGATAGTAATTCCTTCAGCAAGCGGCTCTTAAAAAAATCGCCTTGGAGCTTCTGATAAAGTGTTTTATTGTCGTCCGTAGAAGATAACCACTAGAAGATTTTCTATATACTATAAAGATTTCTTATTACATTGGAAACTCTTGTTTTGTGTTTGGTCAGTATCCTAAGCGTTAGTGGGATTTTAGGTTCTTGCCCCGACTTGTCGTCACTACGACTCAGTTCGCTTCAAGCTCCGATCGTGCATTCCGGATCCGAAGACGATCCGGATATTGTCGGAGGAAGGCCAAGCTTCACTAATGGTTCATTTTCTAGTTATCATACTAATTACAATGTTGAAACTTTTTTAGAAATTCGCAATGCTGTCAGCTTAAGTGAAAACATGACAATACTACAAGAAGTGATAATTTTTAAAGGAGTTCCAAAAATATGATTTTGATGGCTGAAAATTGAAAGGTCAGTCCTGACTAGCTGTGCGGACACGCCAGCGTGATCACCATTTATCGGAGATTCGATGGTTAAGCCACTGTGGTTTCCTGGAATCCCGAGGACAGCCTGGCGAAAGTCTGCCCCAGGTGGTCACCACAACAAGCAGTTGCAGCCCTTGTGAATCAGAGGGAGATTTGCCACCACGCGACTTTGATACTAGGACGGCAGTGGATCCTGCTATTGGTTTACTCTTAGCTAGGCTTCCTAACGGAAAGGCCGAACTCCTCAGCTAGGGAGACCCTGCCAGTGGGACAAATCCCCCCGTTGTACATCGCTGTCCGACACCCAGGAACACCTCCTAACCACGATGAGGCGGTAAACCCTTGGGAGGAATATGATTTTAAATGTCAAAAATGATGAAAAATGTTTTGGCAGAAAGTTATCTGTCCTATCATTCAAAATCTGATTGTTCTTTGCACTAAAGAGAAGTCACAACGCCTATACAAAGTTAAATAATTGATTTGCTCTATTTAATGAGTACGTTCAATCCCTCCCACTTGCAATCTGTCACTGATTATTAAAGGAAAAAAGTACTACTATGACCATTTAGCAGTTACGATGCTCAAAATAGTTATGGGACTAGCGATATTTTTTGTTTCGCCTATATTCAATGCGTCCAGAACTTTTCGTGGGGCGCTTTTTATGGAGAACGTCCATTGACTCCTTTCAGCGAAGACTTAGCTTTCACTGTGTCAACTTCTGATCTCATAGGATGACGTTGTCTCTATTTTTTACCCATTTAACCTGTTGTACCGACGGAGAAGGTAACAGAAGTTAAAAGGAAGTTTCTCGAACACTCCAAAGTAAAATATATCAAGCGGAGTAGATTATATCAAGCTGATATCTTGAACAAATATAGTGGATAAAAAGTCTTCGAAAGTAACTGTCAAAACCTGTAGTGGCAAAAAAATTGCTTTTTTTGTAAGAACTTCTTAATCGTCAAATTTATTATGTATATAAAAACTGAGCCATTGAAAAAGAATCAAAGTTGGACCAAGAGCAAACGAAGGTGTTGCGGCTATTTTGATTTAAAAGAGGGAAAAGCATTAAAACGAAAGAAAACGTTCTTGGCAACAGCGTAACCACTATCTGTTAATTTACGTTTACCACAGCTGGTCGCTGTTCTAATGATACTCTGCTACTTCGTTGAACCTTCCTTCGGGCTTCATTACTTCTTTAGTCCGGTTCATCCCTTCATCAAGGTGCCCTGGTTCCTATTCGAGTTCGTCTACGAAGTACAGAACTACATCGTTCTTTTCTTGTTGTCAAGTTGAATGCTAGCTAAGCCTATATTCTGGATGCACTCATTCTACGACGTTCCCGATTCTTCATTACAACTAGCTGCGTGTAGTTGTGGACTTTCAGGAACCTTGATGCTTTGTGAGAAGCGTTTTTTCACTACAACAAGTAATGTGCTAATTCAATCCACCAATCCATGGCGATATGACAGACCAAATGATGCACATTTTGTGGCTTAAATATGACCCCAATAAATTCTCGATGCCTTGTCGTCGCGACCACTGCTACCTCTGTGTTTACTGCTGTTTGGAACACGCTAGTGGTATCACACTTGCCCTCAGACTTCCTCTATTTTAACTACTTTTTGGGAACAAGCTAGCTAAAGATAGCCAATGAAATTTTACCATTCCATGACATTTCTTTCTGCTCCAGATAAAAGTGTTGAACTGGTCCTCTTACGCTGCTTCGATGTATCCCAAGATGTGCTCTGCAGTTTGACCTCAAGGAAGCAGTGTCCGGCGGCGACACCCTAAGGTGCGGTTCCCAGCACATCTTTGCAGTAAATTCGTTTTCCTCGAATTATCGTTCACAATGGTAAATTGGAGAATTTGGCTTGTTATTTCGGATGCTGTTTGAGGATATCGTCTTTATGAATGTGGAACAGTGCTGGTCGAGTAGATTCTCTTCTCTTAGTTCTGAGATAGCCGAGCTAAAGGCGCTCCTCACGTGGAATGGTGGAAAGCGTTCTGGAAGAGGTCGAACAAGCGCGTTGGTTTTTGAGTGACGGCATGAATAACCACTGCTCCACACTCTTGTAGTTTCAACAAATAAAACACTGTGATGTAAGACTGCTATTTCTGAGCTGAAATTGTTCACGAATCAAAACAATGAAATAAATGTTTGGCTAGAATTTTTTAAGGACGTTTTTCATTCCAAAATATTTCTTCCGTCCGTGACAATGAACATTGTAGTTTTTATCCGATATTGTTAACATGTGTTAAAGCGTTATCTCATAGGCGTCTTGGGGTGCAGCATTTAGTATAGGTTTTTTACCTGTGCACGAACACATTTTTTGAACTCATGAAGTTGAAATTTTGAACTTGAATTTTTGTTTTGAAATTTTTCGAAATCGCTGAGCATTGCAGAGAAAATATCTGAGTTTGCGTACTGTTTACATAAAAAAGAATTTGAACTAATCCTTGTCGATAACTTCTCATGATTCAGCTAAAGTAATATGTAGTTCCACCTCGTGATTAGGCGCATGCGGCGCAGTGGTCGGAAGTGCTTGTACGACCGAGGCCACTCATATGAGGGATCTCGATCCGGTTAGTCACGAGGCTACGTGGCGCGTTCCCAGGTGGCGGATAGCGGATTAATCGCAGACCAAAAGCGTCCGTATGTCTCTCTAAGACGAAGGTAGATCCAGAGATGTACTCTCTGTTTCTTCTGCTCCGATTCGGCACATACTTTCTGTATTTACGAGCAGTATTCATTCACGCGTGTGTGGGTGCGTTCACTTTTATGCGGATTGTATTCTATGAGTCAATTCGACTTAAAGCCTGCAATAAAGTGACAAGGGAAGTATATGGGAAGCGGTTAGGAGTCACCTCCAACAAATAAGCTTTATTTCCACTCTGCGAGAGCCTGGAAAGCTACCTGTGAGTATACCAAGCCTCCACGTTCAGAGCCCAGCAAGCTATACGTGGTTACCAAAATGCTAAACACAGTAAAAGAAACGAGCCTCATTTCCCTTATTCCGAAAAAGCCTCCAATTCGGCAACATTGGGTAGGATGAGTACGGAGAGGTTGCTGAAATGTTCCTCGGAACATGCGACAGTATAGGAGTCGACGGCGTCGGCGTTCTCGTCATCACGAGTTTGTCCATGAACATCGATTTATTCGAACAGCTTACAACCCGAATAGGACGCTTACGGTTAAAAACACGTGGATAAATACCATTTTTTAAAATCTTGGTCGTTTACGCGCCGAAATCAAAGTATAACGAAGAAGGAGTCGAGGCGTTCCATATGGACATGGAGAAGTTTTACAGAGAAGACTACATATTCTTCAAGGACATCACTGGAGATTTTAAGACCAGGATTGGACCAAGAAGAACCTCTAAAGAACGACAGATTGAGACCCTCGGAATAGAATAGAACGAACAGGGTCAACGGGTCTCTGAGTTTATCATGACGACAAAGTCTCCCACTGGAGAGTACGATAACGAAATAGACTACATAATAGTAGGCCGAAGATTTTGCCTAACCGATGTCGCTTTTGTTACAAAATCACGAGTTCAGACCACTGCTTCCTTCGTGCCATATTCCATTTTTCGCAAAAACAGAAAAAGCCGCTTAATTAAAAAAAAAAACGAAGTCCTGTTTTGCTGTTTTGTTTTGCTTAACCGATGTCGCTATTGTCCCAAAATTTTACATAGGATCAGTCCACCGTTTTCTTCGTGGAAGATTTTATTTCTCACGGAAAGGAGAAAAAGCCGATAAATTCAAAAACCGTAATCCCAGAACCACCACAAACTAGAACTTATTCAACTCATTAGTCGGCTGTTGGGAAGATGCCGTTGTCGACAACATCGACGAGGAATACGATCGGCTCATTCAACATCTTCACGTTAGCGCCATGAAAGCTGAGAGTTCGAAGGTCACCAAGAGACGTCTGTCTCCAGAAACTCTCGAGCTAATACGCCAGCGTGGAATCGCACAAGCTGGAGGCAACCGCGAACTAACGTCCGAGCTTGCGAAACAATGCAGACAGGGGATAAAAGAAGATCTTAAAGAGAGAAGAGCAGCAGTAATGGTCGAAGCTGCAGAGGCTGGGAAAAGCATTCGCAAAGCCCGCCGAAGCTTCGCCAATTATAAGACCAAGATGATTGCACTCCGACGCCCAGACGGAACAATAACAGCGTCCAGAAAGGCAATGGAGAAGATCATCCCGGATCGATATTTTGTACCACCGGTTCTCCCTTTTGAAATCCGACATGCCATTTCGTCATTGAAAAATCGAGCAGCACCAGGTCCATACAGGATAAGACCAAAGCACCTGAAGAACCTTCCACTAGTCCTCATAAACACACTGACTCGGCTCTTCACACGTTACCTCTCTGAATTCAAGGTTCCCATTCAATAGAAGACCAGCAGAACCGTTCTAATGTTCAAGAAGGGTGATCACCACGAGATCGGCAACTATCGCATAATCTGCTTGCTGTCTGCCGTGTACAAACTCTTCACCTGAGTCTTCCTGAACGGGATTGACAGAACACTGGGCGAAGGTCAGCCATGTGAGCAACCGGGTTGTCGAAGAAGATTTAGTACGTTGAACCACATCCACGCAATAATAAGATTCATTGATGTATCGCGAGAGTACAAAAGACCACTCTGCCTCACTCACATCGATTTAAATAAGGCCTTCGATTCAATTGAAATAGAAGCAGTCATGGAAACCCTTGATAGTCAATAAGTCTCTACTCGGTGCACAAAGATTCTTCGTAAATCGTAGAAAAATTTTACAACGAAGATATCACCATTTTACAATTATATGGGGCAACATGGGATTGAAAATCGGTAGCCCGCAATTATACCATCTTTGCTTTGCTGGTGACATCGTCCTTATAACACCAAACAATAGCCAAGCAGAACGACTGCTGGCCGACTTTGATAAAGCCTGTGGAAAGATTGGTCTTCGACTAAATCTCACAAAAATGATGTTTATGAGGAACGGATTGGTTTCTTACAGCCCGTTAACACTGAACAATGCACATACTTAATGAAGTCTAAAGCATGGCGTGGGTCCTTCAGGGATTGATCAATGCTGAAAGCTTTATCCTTTTTTATCGTTGCTTTGTGATTATCGTTCTAATGGCGTAGTGTTATGACCGTCCGAATGGCTTCACACTGTTTCATGAAGTGGGAATAGCTTCAGAAGTTTTCGGAAGAGAAGTGGAGGCCTGAACAGTTATCAGCAGAAAAGACATGATGTCCAACACCTATCGAAAATCTCACTTCTATTGTGAGTTCAATCAGAAGCGGAGAAATCATATTTCTTGCTTCATAATTTTTGCCCGGGTCAATTGCTTGTTAATGAAATTTATGAGATGTTTTTGTTTCTGTTTCTTCAGTTTGTTGGAGAGCTCAAAATCCAACCCAGATACAACCCATTCCATTGAAATTTAAGGTGAATGGTCTAAGCTGCTTATCATGGAAAAGAAATCGTTATTCGTTCTACTCCTAGAAGTCGGATAACTTGGGGAAAGGACGTCCTCTCAGTCTTGCAAATCATTTCCGTCGTATTTCGAACTAACTCTAATTGCTCTAGGCGTACTGTGATGGAATTAGATATGTTTTTTGGTCCTTTCCTTTGAAATTTAAATATTTTACTACTATTACATTGTCTTTTATCACGTAGTTAAAGCGTGGTGTAAGTGCACTTGTTAGAGATGTCCTGCAAAACAAACATTGTTATTGGTTCGATCTTGCTCTTTGTCGAGACCAATTCCTTCATTCATTTGAAGACCCTAAATCACAACCAAACTTATCTAAGCAGACAAAATAATCATTTGGTACACTGGTAGGCTAATGCAAGTCATTGTAAAGGCCAACTATGCATTCCTTCATCTCGTCGAAAGCCTTTCTTCTAAGGGTTAAACAATGCCGAAGGCTTTCGTGCTTTACTCTCTGCGATACAACAACTGCGGGCCGTTAGAGGCAAATAAAGAATATATTATCAAATAGAAAAGATGGATATTATCAAGTCTCAACCAATCTTTTCAGCTTCTGGCTGTTTCACGGAACGTCACTTACTTCGTCGAGTCATGAAAGCTGAACATCGCCAACAACGATCTCCATGGGCGCAGCTTGCAATGTGAGCAGCAACTGATCGTCCAGAAATTTTCCGTAGAAAAGAAGTGTTTCAACGATACACGTACATTTGAAATATCAATCAGCTGATGCAATAGTTTTTATATATCTACGTAATTCAAAAAAGATTTTTACAAATGAAAGATATAAGGTTAATGTGCACACCGCGTGTGACAGTTTGCTGGCGACAGGAGTTCACTGTCCATTATGTTCAAAGGGATTTTTTATTTCGTATATCTTTCTATGTTATGTTTGCACGAATGAATAAACAGCACGATGTGTGTTTCACATATCTGTCGTATCGATTTTATTGATTGTCCATCTGTTTCCCACTTTGGTTCTGTCATTTCGTAATACTAACGGCATTTTGTCGTGAAAAGGCATAGGATTGTCGAGATTAAGTTTGTTATCTAATGAATTGGTTTGCCTTCCGTTAAAAAGCTACGCAGCCAGCAAATGCTATGAATAGCTGTCGTTAGCAGTAAGCAGGATTTGATGATGAAGCCATAGAATCGTAGAGGAAAAAAATTAGCATCCTCAAAAGAACGAAATTCACCGAATTTGAGCTCTTCTTGGCAACAAGTAAGCTGACTCTGGAGATGTTTTTTTTAGACATCAGTTTGATTTTTTCTGAATAAAAATTTAACCTATGTTTCTTCTCAGAGCTGAAATTCTATAGATCAGTCACTGTTCTCAAACCAGTAATCATTGGTATGCATGGTTTCTCATCGATTGCAATGATTCTTTCCCTAAGGACGTAAGGTTCTGACTAATGCGCTGTCCTACTATTATTAGGTTCATTTATGGGCTATCATCACTTCTAGGCTGCGGACTACTATAAGCGTTATAAAATTTTGGTGTGTCTGTGTTACAAAACTTTTAGAATTTCTGCGATACTAATTGTAATTGTGTGGAAATTTCTAACACATTCCAATTACCTATCTATGGCCTAGAGTATATGATCTAACATTATAGTTCCTAGATCGATTTTCATTCTATCGAATATGGTTGAAAGTCTTCGAGCAATATCGATTAGATATTCCAGGAAACCTTTCGCTATTCAGGGACGATGAGACGTTGGAAGAAGAAGAAGACGAAGAAGCTTACGAATTACGTGAATTGTTTAAGAGAGAAGAAGATGTGTTCAGTCGAATATCTGTGAATTCACGACGGTAAGCAGAAACTTGCTGATAGAAAGAGCCATTATGTATTCCAACTTGAATGGAAAACAAGTTGTTATAGGAGAAAAGACAAATTTCAAAAATCAAATAGTTTAAAAGCTTTGGAAGGAGTTGCCTTTAATTTAGCTGAGAGACAGACAAAACGAAAGATGTGCGTGGTGTGGTGGTGAGCACGTTAGTCCGTAGAAAGGGTAACAGCGAGTTCGCTCACCACCACAGACACCTGCGGTCCAGAGTTTTGCAATTATCTCAGCTTCATTAAAGTTATAGAACTAGCTGAGAGACGGGTGAGGACCCGCATGGTGTGGTGGTGAGCGCGTTACTCTCCTTGGAAGGACAATAGCGCGTTCGTTCCCCACCATAAACACCTGCGGTCCAGAGTTTTGCAAATATCCCAGCATCACTGGAGTTGTTTTTGTCAGCTAGGGATTTCTTATCAGAGAATTAGATATCGTAGCAGATTTTATGAGATACAATATCGCTCCCAGTCTATGTTTTCTCTGATGAATCGTTCTTTCTAGAGCCTCTAAAGAAATGACCGAAACGTTCTCTCAAATTTTTGGTTTTTTGTTTCCGTTTAGTGGACCAAACAAGTGCTAAACATAGTGGCACGTGCAATTTAGCACTTAACGCTTTCAGAAATTCCCAGTGAAATCTAACTCAAGAGTGAATTATTGATAGTGCATGGTTTAGAATGAATTTCTGAGGAATTTTATATGAGCAATCATTACGAAGTCTTCTATTGTTTTTCTAGTAGTCATAATTGAACGCCTAAAAGAGCCATTAGCGTAGTTTTTAAGGGTTTATTTCTTAAAACTTCTGGATCAGCAAAAGCTAAGTGCTTCCTTGAAGGTTGTCTACAAGAAATCAAATTATATGATGCCAAAAGCGGTGAAAACTTGTAGATCTTACCAAACCGAAGAGCTCACTGACTTTGACGACAACATCTCTACGATAGTGCTCGATCACTACCTCCCTCTGTCCAGAAGCAGTCGTGAGTTTTTCTGTTTAACGTTTTAGCGTTTCCTAACTTAGGTTTAAACGTTTCTAAGTTTTTTTTTGTCATGAACAACATATATATCGATTGAGAGTAGTGGTAACATCGCTGATAAGAATAGTGATAACGATAATAATGTGAAGCGGTTATCCTATTGCTTTTCTTCTTTTCAACATGATTAAAAATAATCAGACCAACAAAGCAGTGATTTTCGCTTGACATGATATTCTGAAAAAAAGAGTCATCAGGAATAGTATGGCTTGGTGATGTTTGCTATTCTCAAATTTAGAACGGAGGCAATTTAAACAAAATTCAATTAATATACGGCTGCAACCACAGTATTACGGGATTCTATAGTTAAATACAATAAGGTTACTGTGTACTTATACGGTTTCCACAGCCCTAAACTTAGATTGAAATGTAAAGTGAAAATTTTGTCAATGACCTTTGATAGGCTTAGTGCACAGTGTTGTGGAGTGCTTCCATTAACAGCGTCTGTAAGTTGTGAAAGATGGCTTTGGTTGACACATTGACGAGAATGCACAGCCTTCTGTTTTAATGAATAATAAAGAGGCATAATAATGCCTATCTATCTATATTCTTCTAACAAATGCATCTATGCGAATTTATCAATGCAATAGCGCTATTGGGCTATATGTAGCTCAGGTATTTTGATATGTTAAGTCTATAAATTAGGTTTAAAACATGAACGAAAATCTTGGTAAAAGGGAAATAGTTAAGGTTTTTTCATGCATGAGGGATTCTGATGTTCTTTTATTGAAAGTCCACAGTTTGTCTGAACGGCTTTATCGGATGATTTTGTTTGCTAAATTCGAAAATTCTATGGCGCGAAATAAAAAATGAACATAAATAAGTAAGAACAAACTTCGCCTGTTAATCTAAAGAGACATTCAATAACCATGTTCAACTTTCATTTTTTCTCCATTTCCGTAAACTTCGTGTGGCGGGGCGAGTGTAACGCAGTGATTGGAGGCGCTCTGCAACACACATATGGGATCGATCCTCGCGCCCCGTGGCTCACCAAGCCTTCTACCCCTCCGGGGTCGGCAAATTCGTAGCAGACTTGTCTAGCAGGATAATAGCACTGGCTCAATGCATCGGTAGGCCACAACGAGTCATTGTGAAGACCGCCCACGCATTCAATCATCTCCAACGATGCTTGAAGAAGTCGAATACATGGCGCAGCCCTCAGGGATTGATCAGCGCGGACAGCTTTATCCTTTTTTATCCTTTATTCCTGTAAACTTATGATTGCCGTATAGCGTACCACTCCAGTTTCTTCCTAAAAAGATAGGGGTTAACCATTCCATTTTCGTAGGTTTTTTTAAAGAAAATAAGGCGTTCATATAATTATAAAAAATGTTTGTAAAGAAAGTCCGACCTAACATCGATGAGGCATAAGGAATTTATTCTGAAGAGAGAAACGTTTAGTGAAGTGTAGTATGGCCACGAATGCTGTCTCGACTTACTTTGTGTTCTAGGTTTTGTCTCAGCTGCAACAAGTCATTGACATAATTAAAGGATAAATAAAGGATAAAGCTCTCGGCGTTCATCAACCCCTGAGGGATGCGCCATGCATTCGACTTCATTAAGTATCGTTGGAAGTGATTGAATGCATATGTGGCCTTTACAATGACTCGCGGTGGCCTGATGATGTATCAAACCAGTGCTGCTATCCTACCAGACAAGTCTGGTACCAATTTGCCGACCCCGGAGGGATGGAAGGCTTGGTAGGCCATAGGCGCAGGAATCGATTCCACGTGCGTGTCGCAGTGGTGCCTCCAACCACTGCGCCACACGCGCCCTCATTGACATTGACATAATTAAATACTTAAATATTCATATACATATTCAGTTAATGTGATATTTACTTTTTCATTTTAAAACAAGCCCTTCTATAGTAAGAAATCGCTCAAGATGTGACGCTTATTGGAGAACTCGAGTCTAAAGCTAAAATTGCTCCCCTAAGTCTCACGTTCATGTTCACCATTGCCGCAACTTTTTTTTTAAAAAAAAAGAAAAGAAAAAGACATTGTGAAAAACTTTTGCAATGGTTGTGAATTGGGTTTTCTTTGGAAAAAATGGAATACTCGCTATGATACGTTCAATCCTATTTTTACTCTAAGTTCCTCATTCACTTCTAGTTCCCATTGTTTCGTATGGTTCTAGTGAGCAGCCTAGTTGTTCTACATCTGAGGCAGTGACAATTCTTCGCTAATTATACCTTATGTAAACTTTGATTTCTGGTGTTGTTCCCAGTTTTCTGCACAGTTATCTTACTAGAGATCGCCGTTAGAACTAGTTATGTCCTACTGAGCACCGCTTGATATCGGTGTTCGACCTTTTTTTGTTTGAATTTGAAGTACTTTTGTACTTCTCGATTCTATCAGAAAAGAAATCAGACAAAACTTACAAACTGGAAATGTTCTCGGATTTAAGATGCGGGAGAAATGTCAAGAAATGTCCGTTGCTTAGTGCTTCGTCATGAGGCCCTCGTTAGTGGCAATCTTCAATTTAGTTTCTCGTTAATGTCATAAATCTCAATGACATCGTAGATAACTTACGGCGTCGTATTCAAGATGAACAACCTTCATAAGCCCTTTATCTTATAATGTAGGAGGCATTTTCACTCGGCCTTCACTCGGTTTGCTCTTATTGGCATCCATTTTCCTCTCTTGTTAAACTTTTTCAGGGTTTTCTATCCATCTCGTGTTAGCTTAGTAATCAAACAAGCTATTTTTTAGGATTGCTTTTTCTCTATTGGTGTATTTCGAAAAGAAAATTATGTTGTTGTCATTGCGAAGATCTTGAGAAACCTTATGTATGGCGAACATTCAACTTTCGCTTCATTAGAGAGAATTCAACCCTAACGGCTGCGCACTACTGAACAGCGTTGACGAGATCTTTTCACCCGGAAGGACTTATTTTGCTTTAGAAATGAACAATTCATAAATTGACGTCTTCTTTCTATGCGCAGTTACGAGAACAATAAGATAGGACTCTTCTATAGGTTGTTTGGAGTGTAGTTCTGTTATTAGGCACGGCGAAAGTCTACTCTGACTGATTCTGAAAGGACGAAGTTGGGTCCAGTCTGGCAAATATCTTTTGTTAAGACAGAGTGTACGTAGAAGTAGTAGAGCTCTATTGCGAGGAGTAGACGCATCCCATGCTGCACAACTTCAGGTTATTTTGGACTGGATAAATTTGAACCAAAGTCCTTGAAACGTTCGAAGTAATACGTTTCCTGAAGTCCACACAGATAAAACCGAAGAAAAATCAAGGGCCGTGGTTACAACCTTTCCAATTTCGGTTCTTTAAGAAGATAATAGTGCAGACCACTCAGGTTAGATAAGATCCATGGATGCTTCACAGTAAAGGCTTAGTTGCCTTTTGGCCTTACCACACAGTACAAAGCTGTTGATGAAGGCTTTTCTTTGTACGGTTGCTAGTATTGTATTCGAAATTACTATGACAGAAGCGTTTTATTTCAAACGTTTATTATTGACTTTTTTACATTATTTACTACTGATACCTTAGAGCTTTGATCTATATGGTAGTTGCCTTATAGCGTTCCACTGGTCCTGTTTTATCACTAAGACAAAATTGAGCTTTAAACTAGAGCTCCTTGGTTACGTTTGGGGCAAAAATCAAGTCTTATTGAAGACTAAAATATAAATGATTATATTACTTTTGAAAAGAGGACGAAAATATAATGCGTTCAGCGTCACCGATCCTTTAAGGATGTCCCATGCAATGGGTTCCATTCGTAGAATTGCATAGATAAGTGAATGCATATTTAGGGTTAACGATGAGTTTCACTAATCCAGTGCTATGTCAACTTAGTGTTGCTAATTTTCCAGACAAACCTGATAACGAGTCGCGGAGCGCCAAAATGTTAGCCCGGCACGTGGGTTCGAACCAGCGACTGCGTTTTTGTTGCAGATATCACATCTAGCCAATGCGTAATCCCACTTTTTGATAACCTGTGAAAACGTCGTCGTTGTTAGGGGCTAGGTATTACTGGTATTGTTGCTTCCTTCTTTGAGCATCCGAAGTTGAACTCCAGAATCGCCTAGTGCTAAGACCGTTCTGTAATGATATCTATATATTATTAAAATATATAGAACGACCTGTGGACGGGCGGGTAATTATGCGTTTCAAGGAAACAATTACTCGTTATTAGAATAACTACCTTAGAACACATGCTTGTACTAGGTACTTAACTGCGTCGATTATAGTCAGGTTAATAGCACAGTGGTTACGAATTAAGCTCCTACTGAAATTACTCAAAATATAAATGTCCCATAGTGAAGAAGATCTTTTTATGATTTTTCATTCTCTCAGAAATAAAAACTTTATTTATTTATTTACTTATTTGCTTATTTATTTATTTACTTATTTATTAGAAATATTTATTTACCTCTTTTTTATTCAGAAATGCCTAGATTTTTTTCTTCAGTTGTCCTTATTGAAAGTGTCCGTTGCCTCTTCACATTTCGTCGTAAAAGTGAACTTTGAACAAATTTATTGTTTGTTAATCTCTTAGCTTTTTTCCTATTTAATCTAAATTTCTATTTTTATTGTTTTAAGCTGGGTTTATCGCTCATTCTACCGGATTCTTTGAAAGTGAAAAAAGAAGATGATTGATATTTCGTATTTAAAAGGCAAATCGTCTACTGATAAGTCTTGTCAAACTTTTTTTCGGTACTGCTAAGAAAGATCAGTACTTCTTAAGTGATGATGGAAAACATCTTTCTGACAAGTTCATCTTTCTTCTTATTTTCATACACAAATAGAGTTTTAGAGCATTGATGAAGTTAAATAGGAAGAGCTAACATGATTATTGGAAAGCAACTATTCACTGTCGTCAAAAAACACGTGGAAACTAATAGCTAGAGAAATATGAAACTATTAGGGAAGCTTCTATCAGAAGTCTTTTTCTTCTGTGTGAGCTTCAGCACCTTTCCAAATCTTCAGAATATCCTTCGTTACAACATAAGGTGGATTCGTTGCTCTCTTGGTTCGGTTTGACTGGAATATTTTTCCCAATATAATCAATTAATACATTATAAGAAACAATAACGATTGGAGGTCGGTTAGAGATATGTTTCGTATGGAAGTTGATGTCTTCATTGGACACCAGCACTCAGTTGTAGATTTCAAGTCCTTTCCTCCTCGCAGTACAACTTATTTTGGCGACTTCTTCAGACAATTACTAAAGGGTCTAGCTCAGTAGAAGCTTTAATAACCTTAATGAATATGGTGATTTTTCTCGATCTGCGATCGTATTTGGCGAAAATATTTTAGCTAATCTATGACTCGATGTTTTTCTTCAATAGGCAGATACGAGGTTGTTATTATAGAATTTATTAGGATACAAATAGCTGACGTTTCGGCGGTTTCGCCTTCTTCAGAGCCTGGAAAGGTCAAATTGAGATGCGATCTACTTAGCCAAACACTTTCATAAACCCTAGCAGATAAAACTTAACAAATAAATTTGTATTCACATAAGAAACAGCTTTATTTAAACACCCATCGTTTATTTCTTGTAAAACTAGTTGGTGGATAGCAGCCGCACAGAGTACTACATGGGCGAGGACTGTGCCTGTGTCAGGTCACGCATAGGATTAGCCTGAGGTATGGCGCCAGGTCACGCGTGATGACAAGGCACTCCTCCTCTCCTTGCGGTTTATTTTTGGATATTTGGAAATTGATCCAAAACCCTTCAAGAGTTTTACGCGCTGATGTTTTCGATTCGTGCGTGAGGATAGTGACTCCTACCTCCAAATCTTCTCCGTTATGTTCCTGCATCCTATACGTGCCTAGTGGAGTGTCTGGTTTTAATTTAGATTTGCCGACTTGGTGTTCTTTCATGCGGACGCAGAGCTTTATATCCGTTTCGCCAACGTATTCGTCTTCGCACCCTTCAGGTAGACTGCACCCGAGGTCATGCAATCACCGTCTCTACCGTTAGGGCAAATTATGCAGTTTTTCGTTAAACATAGACGGTCATATAGGCAGTTGCTAACTAGCTGGTATCGTAGAGTGTCCGGTGGTATTTCTACCACTCTTACGGCGTTCTCTAGACCGGCCCTTACTAAACAGCGTTTTATGACTGCACTTATTTCGCTTGAAATAAAGGGCAAGAGGAACGGAGCTTTGTTTTCGCTAGAATTATCGCTTTGGGGCGTAGTTTTTCCTCTATGCCTATGCCGAGAAGCTACAGTTTCGCAACAATTTGAAATGGCTATTTGGCGTGCAGGTTTCGAGAATTGTTTCCTTTGTTCTTTACCTGTGCACACGTTGGCGGCGATATTCTATGACTCTTATTCTCAATACCACTTTCATGATAGCTGATCTTCGAAAACAAATTTGGATTTGCCTTGAGGATCTCAAAAGTTTCTCTCTGCTAGTTTTTCTATCTAAGAGTGCCATCAGCAACCACCCATCAACGGGATTGATCTAGGGAGCCATCGGCATTAACCCCAGTTAAGATGACGCTGCAGTCGAAATCACAATATTTACTTTTTTATTTGCTGCCTACTACAATTTTCACGGTAGGGTTTTGTGCGAAATCAGCGCTCGGAAAGGGAAATCGTGGTTCGATCTGACCCTAGGTCCGAGTTTTGCGTGATCTCAACATCGTTGCGGTTCATTTCGGATTATACCCTACCACTAAATTATAGTAGATAGTAAATAAAAATGCAAACATCGTGATCTCAAAAGTCTCAAAAAGAACTTCGACGAACAAAAACATGGCCATCTTTTGGCGGCTTAAGAAACTTTTCACTTGAAAATGTAATACTTCGATGAAGTCTTGTTTACGTTTCTCATGAACAGCTTCGCTCAAGTTGTTGATAAGCGAAGAAACGAGGAAAGATATTAATTAAATGAAAAATTCACCGGTGATAGCCAGTTTTTTCCGCAAACGTAATAAATGACGCAATTACCGAAGGATTAAGTGGAGGAGGCGTGTCAGTGAATGTCTGGTGTTTAGTTTGCCTGCGGTCAAGGAAGTAGATGAAGTTCTGCTTGGTTTCAGGACATTGCTTCCATATTTGTTTCCTAAAAGTGATTTATTGCAAGAGGAACAATAACTGTGTCATCTTTGACGGCAAAGTCATCATCTAATAACCCCAATGGATTCCATCACCGTTTATTCGTCATAGTCACATGCCAGAGTTGCTTAGTGGGATATGCTGCCTCGTAAAGCACGAAAAGCACCACGTCTTTGATCAGAGGTCCTCTAGCTTGACTGTTATTCGTGAAAACGTAGTCACTCTGTTTTTTTCTTGCTTCGCCTGCTTCTCTTGTGGCTTAGTCTTCCTATGAACGTTTTTTCCGACTGGCATTCTCGTACTCCTTTTCTGCTCAAATCACATTGCTAATGGATGAACTCTCCGATGTGCCCTGTAGTTCGACACCCAATGACACCAATTAGAAGAAAGACGGTGAACAAAAGCAGTAAAAGCAACGTATATTTAGAAACCTTTCGGAGATTAGTTTTCTGTTTTGGCTTGAAATACACATTAAACTATAGTAATAGAGCGATTTTAGAGTGTTGAAGGTGCAAAATCGAAGGGTGAAAATAGTTTCTTCACCGGGCAGCAACGCAGTTAATGGCATAAAACTACTGCCAACTTAAATCAATTTATAAAGTTACTTTACCATTTCTTGTGTCGAAGGAAAGGTGGAGGCTGTCAGAAATTTCTTCAACGTTCCTTATCATCCTCTTTGTTAGTTGTTGCAGAATATTATTGAAATAGATATTACTATTTTTGCTATTGTACTTGTAGCTCTGTTCTATTTTCATCTTATCGTCTTTAACACCTTCGACTAACTGGAAAAGTTTCTGTCAACTTATTAATTTTCAAAGGTGACCTGTTCAGGGATATGCGATGGGGCGTTGTGGAGCCGTAGACTTCACTGATCTCACGTTAATCCCTAATTTCTTGTTGTTAGAGTAAAATTACATACTCACCACGTCGCTCACTTCATCGTTGTCGTATATACCTTCAGTATCACCATCGTCGTCATCGTTATCGTGACTATTGCCTTCTTCATCGCAAAATACTTTTCAAATAACTCAAAAGACCGACTTTCTATAAACCTCGGCATAGACAGTTGATATATTTATTTACATGATCTTATGAAGTGACAGGTGATATAGGTGATGATCTTATATAGGTGATGATATAGGTGATCTTATAAACTGATCTTCTTTAGCTGATGCGAGGTTGGTGTAGGTCTTCATTGTTGTTGGTGCTGTTGGTCGATGGCTGACGTTTCGGCGATTTTGCCTTGCTCAGAGCCGTGATGCTACGAGTGGAACTCGTCGCTGTCGTGTCTGTGTTGTCGTGTTAGTGTCCTACTCGTAACATCACGGCTCTGAGGAAGGCGAAATCGCCGAAATGTCAGCCATCGACCGACAACACCAACAACAACGACAACGAAGACCTACACCAACCTCGCATCAGCTAAAGAAGATCGCCGAAACGTCAGCCATCGACCAACAACACCAACAACAACAACAACGGCAACGAAGTCCTATACCAACTTCGCATCAGATAAAGAAGATCAGTTTATAAGATCATATAAATAAATATATCATTTTTAACTAGAAAATTTCTTCACTCTGTTTCCTCAGCTGGTTTTCATTTTTACTAATTGGAACCCCTTTTCGATTACTAAGCATCAAACGATGATACGTTAAGGAATACGATAGCACTAATCAACTCATTACGAAAATTCCCTGACGTAGTTTTTTTTAAGTGAAAACCCATGAAACTGGAGAATCTCACAATGACACTGTCCTCATTAAACAAATTGCTTCTCGATTTGCTCTGACAAATTCACTAACGACCACTCAAGTCCTCCTTATTCGGATTCCTATGCTCATTGGCCAGTTGTTCCCGGTTGTTCTTTTTCATGCTGTACTTTTGTTTATCAAGACATTAGCACTTCTCATTTATTCATCAACTCCATTCGTCGACTTTGTATCCGATAATTTTAAAAATTCAATTAAACAGCAGAAATTACAGAAAAACATCAACTTTACCTAATTTTGGCTTCTTATGGTAAGCAACTTTGTCAACTATCATAGAAGCTGATAAATAACCCAGATGGAAACATAACCAAACAGACCGATAAAGGGAAGAAAACTTCCGCAAAACTTTTAATTGTTTTGTTTTGTTATTTTCATAATCGTTTGCTTACACGAAATCGACTGCGTTAATGTGCTTTCATTAGTTTTTTTTTTTTTGAAATCTTAAGCAACATTAATTAATCTGCTAAAAATACACGGAATGATTTATCAAAGCCAAGGTTAATAGAAAGTTAACCTTAGAAATTACCAAGTGTTTATTTTATGTGATCCGACGGTACTAATTTTCCGACCTTGGAAGGATGAGAGAATTGGTTGGCATAGTACGGAGTCGAACTAGAACTATGGTCGTGATAACCGACATCACTTCTATTGTGCTATCCGCCTCTTGTGTATTTTTGTTCACTTAATTCATCTAGTGAGATAATATTTGATAACACAATAAAGCAAAAACACTTGTCCACTTCGGAGATGTTGTGCGTATCCTTTCAAAAAAAAGATACACATTTCTGAAAACATGGGAAAAATTTGTAGCCGTTTTCCTAGTGTGACGAGATTTTTCTTCGCCAATGAAGACCGTCATTGACTAAACACGGCAAGATTAGTCAGGAACCGTAGATGTTACGACTATGAGAAACGATAAATATAATCAATATGTATTTTTTTCCTTGATGAGCTTACACGAGGTTGATAATAATATTTATTATCGGCTAACGTTTCGACGTCTTCGTCTTCATCAGAGCCGATGATCCGAGTCGATGGTCCACGCTTTTCTTTCGTCTCGATGTGGCGGCTTCGCCTTCGTGTCGAGTCAGGTCTTCTTCAGCTGTCCGTCTCCTCGAATGAGGCACACTCATTCAGTGGTGCCCTTTTATACACGATGCTGATGGTGAATATAATGATAATGTCCGTTGATAACTATATGTTTTTCTTCCGGACATATATCATCGCGCACATCGTGCGGAAGTCGGTGTTATCATTAGCTAGCACAAAGCGTATTAATGCTTCATCAAAGCTTAATCAAAGCGTATTGATGTGCGCGATGATATATGTCCGGAAGAAAAACATATAGTTATCAACGGACATTATCATTATATTCACCATCAGCATCGTGTATAAAAGGGCACCACTGAATGAGTGTGCCTCATTCGAGGAGACGGACCGCTGAAGAAGACCTGACTCGACACGAAGGTGAAACCGCCACATCGAGACGAAAGACAAGCGTGGACCATCGACTCGGATCATCGGCTCTGATGAAGACGAAGACGTCGAAACCTTAGCCGATAATAAATATTATTATCAACCTCGTGTAAGCTCATCAAGGAAAAAATACATATTGATTAAGCACACCGAGGTTCAAGGAAAGTCGGTTTCGAAGCGATAAATATAATGTTATTTATTAAGTGTTAATAAATACTTAATGTGTTGTTCCCTTTTGAAAGTAAATCCGTCGGCACCTTTGTGGAGCTGAGATTGACTATTAAGGAAGCTTCATGATCAGCTTTAACTTACTTCGAATTCAGCATTTTCTATACTTTTGAGCTCAGACGAAATTGGTGCAAACACACTAAAAATAAAAACAAAAATACGAAAAAGTATAGAAAAATAAGAATAAAGGATAAAGCTCTCGGCGTTGATCAATCCCTGAGGGATGCGCCATGCATTCGACTTCATTAAGTATCGCTGGAGGTGACTGAATGCATATCTGGCCTTTACAATGACTCACGGTGGCCTGCCGATGTATCGATCCAGTGCTGCTATCCACTTAGACAAGTCTGGTACCAATTTGCCTACCCCGGAGGGATGAAAGGCTTGGTGGACCATAGGCGCATACCACGTGCGTGTCGCAGCGGCGCCTCCAACCACTGCGCCACACGCGCCCTATGGAAAATAAGAGTAAATAGAATTAAAAGTAAATTAATTGAAATCAATAAATATGTTTATGGTTAGCGCATCCCTTTGGCGCGATACGTGTGACTTTGCACGCCATCGTACTCCGAACCACATAAAACGGATAAATAGATATAGCATAATATGATAGTAATACAAATAATATATCCATAGTAATAATATGGATAGATACAGTAAAATAAAATGATATAAGCAAATAAAGCAAAGTATGAAATAAGAGTAAAATAAAGTAAAAAATAGTAAAATCGAAGAAAAATTTTCTTCGATTCCACTTTCGATTTCTCATTCTTCGTATTTTGTAACGGCGAAGAAACTTCGTTAAAATTCTACGAAGAGTTTTTTTCTATTTTTATTTTGTTATCTTTGTTTTTTCTCAGAGATCAACTACGCTGAAGAAGATCTGTCATCAGAATTCTCACTGAATTTGGCTGTAAAGGAATTCGTGGAGAACGGGGAAAGGTGAGTCCATTTTCCTTACAATTGCACTATCACTAATTGACAAGCAAATCGAGGGTTTGCTTATCTTAAGAAGAAAATGTGGAATAGAAAGACTGATGAAGCTTACTGGCTACCAATTTAAGCATATTCTTTTCAGTTAAACAAAGCTGATGTGCTTTTCCAGCTCTGATGCGATCTTAAATTAAATGCTTACTTGTATATTTGGATAACCCGTCTTCACTGATTGTGCGTGCCCCAGTACATTTCAGTTTTTCCGGTGTTTTGCTTGTCTAGCCATTATGGTTCCAAGGAGTCCCGAGTTCCTTGCGAGTCAGAACGAGATTTGCCACCATGCGACTAGTTCGATGCTAGGACAGTGAAGGATCGTGGTATTGGCTTACTCTTCACTGGACTTCCTAATGGAGACGCCGGACTCCTTTTTAGCTTGGAAGATCCTACCAGGTGATGATTTCCCCCGCTGTACATCTCAGCTCGACACCTAGGAACACCTTTAATCCACGTTCACGGTGGGGGTGGGTGCTGAACCGTTGAGAGGGATCATAAATTGAATAGTGCTAAAAATTTCGCATCTGACTAAACTTCGAATGTAAACCTCACAGAGCTTGAAAAAAGATAATTGAACAATTTAATGGAGTGTTTAATAAAAAATAACGTTATTATTTTGTTTCGGTACCGTTCCAGTAAGGCACAGGATTGTTTTAGTTGCTCGAAGTTCGAATTTGGACCGATAAAATATCAATGAAATACTTACATTCGTTTACCTCTAAGTTATTACAAAGAACCAAAGAGAAGTTTCTACGGTAGATTAACTGCAACCAAATTTTTCTTTTTTTTCACTTTTTTTCATGTGCGTTGTTTTCCTTTTTAACGTTTATCCCTTCGGAGAGCTCATTAACATTCTAAAGCTGAAGGAGAATGGTTTCATCGTTTCATGAATTTGAGCTTCTGATTTTTCTATATAATGACAAATCAACTTGAAAATCAATAAATGTGAATTTCACAAAAATGCACTATTTATTTATTTACATGACCATGTTCAAATCCACTGCACGGATCCCAGCACCTCCTGCCCTCCACTCGTTTCCTCGCATTCATTGTCCACGAAGGTCTTCAAACTTAATACGTGCGAGTTCGGCCCCTGCTTGAGGATTATCGTTTTCGTTATGATGCTGTTAGTACCGCTGGAGGCGATTCGCTGTCGCCTACGAGAATATCTGTGTTAGAGCGTTCTTTCGTTGATTTTAGGAAGTGAGTTGGTCTTAGAGCATTATGGGACAAGCTTCCAGACCGCGGAGGGATGAGAGATTTGTGAGTTCGGAGCTGGATCCGACTAGCAGCTTGTTCGTGATGAGCGGCATCTTTATCACTGGTCTATCCCACTTGCTAGGATTCTATTCAGTAAAGTTCAATTGCAAAAAGCGGTACTTTTCTTAGCTGCATATCAACGCTTACTGAATATATTATGGCTGGAGTTTGAGAAATTTCCGCAGAACTACTGCAAGTTTGCTGTTTTTCTTCAATGAGCAAACACGAAGTTGGTGTTATAGCACATATTAACGCACAATAGCTGACGTTTCGGCTGTTTCTCCGTCTTCACCGCCTGCACGGGACGAACTGATATGCGATGAACTCACCTAAACACTTTCATGAAATCAGCAGACAAAGCTCAAGGCATAAATTTGCATTTGCATAATAAACAACTTCTTTTAAGCACCCACCGTTTTGTTCGTTGTAAGTCTTCCTCATAATTAGTCCAGGGCAACCGCGCAGAGTAATGCATGGGCAAGGAATGTGCCTGGCTCAGGTCAAGGAATCAGCTTGAGACATGGTCTGAGGTCACGCGTAATATGCCAAAATGAATTTTTTATTGACTTCTAGACGCCTCCATTAATGATTTATGATCTAATTACCCCTAATTTTTGGAATTTTTAGAATTTTTGGAGAGTTGCATTGAACACTCCACCTGTGCTTTCCTGGTCTTGCTCGAAAACTGTCACCTATTGTCGTTGCTGCGAACGTAGTGCAAAGCAATGTTTGTCCTTCTGCTGTTTCAAACACCACGCCCGTGTCGGGGGTATAGCTCAGTGGTAGAGCATTCGACTGCAGATCGAGAGGTCCGCGGTTCAACTCCGCGTGCCCCCTATCTTTTGTGAGTTGCAAAACGCTCTGAAGTGCAGGTGCTCTACCGATCGTGGTCGAAATCCACCAGCTAGTGTCATTATTATGATCGCAATGTAATGTATTGCATGCTGTTTCGTGCTCTGTGTATAGATATCTACTGATACATAGATTGGTGATAGAAATGTCACCGGATACTCTATGGCGCCAGCTAGTTCATAACCTCCTATATGACGCTATATGTACAGCGAAACATTGCATAATATGCCCCTACAGGTAGAGGTGATTGCATGAAATCGGACACGGTGTACCTAATCTCTTGTAAAGCATGTGGGGATGGCGAAACGAGTAGACGACTCTGCGTCCATTTAAAAGAGCACCTAGTCAGTAAATTTAAATTGAAACTAAACACTCCACTAGGTGCGCAAAAGGCACAGAAACATAACGAAGAAGATTTCGATGGAGAAGTCACTATTCACACACAAAAATATAGGACATTGGCGCTTAAAATTCTTGAAGCGATCTGGATTAATTCCATAATTCCAAAAAAGAACCGTAAGGAGAAGTGTCTTGTGACCACGCGTGGCCTAGTGCTGTACGTCAGGCTGATTCTATGACCTGACCCAGCCAGGCACACTCATCGCTGATGTGACACTCTGTGCAGCTGGTCTCCACCAATTAACTGGAAGACTGACTGACAGCGAATAAATCGGTGGTTGTTTAAGAAAAAATATTTATTATGCGAGCGCTGATTAATGTGTTAAATCTTTTCTGCAGTGATTATGAAAGTGTTTAGCTCAGTAGACTGCGTGTCAATTTGACCTTTGCGGGCTCTGAAAAAGGCAAAATCGCCGAAACGTTGGCTACTGTGTGCTAGTAAGTGCTATAATACCAAACTCGTATTTTTCTCGTTGAAGAAAAATAGTGATTTATCGATCAATGCAGAGGTTAATAGAAAGGCGGTCTTGGGAATTGATACATGAAGCTTGTCCAGTTCAGTTACATTATGAAAAGCACGAAATGACGACGATTTGCCGATCACTAATGGAAGATTGGGATGGGGTTAGCGCATTTCTAACAACTGCACAGATGTCTGACTGAAAGGTGTTTACAATGTTTCTGCTAAACATATGGAAAAGCTTTATTTTTAGCTTAAGAATGTTTATTTGTTTCGAGAAGACTCGAAAAACAAGACGGGAAATAGTTGCTTCGAATGATTTAGCCTTCAACGTATAGGAGATAACTAGCACATGAAACTTCCGAGCGATGGTGTCGTGAAAACACTAGTGCTTCTGACACTTTTCAATCGAGTTACTGACTGATTGAATCGGAAATTTAATTTCTAATGACGTATAAACGATTATCCCTAGAAAGTCAAGTTAATTAGAAAATTATGGTAACTCACTAAAGGCTTCATCTTTCAACGATGTCAGAATGCAGTCTCCATGATTGACTTCGTGAGGCTTATGGACACTAGGAAACTCCTATATTGCGTGCAAACGTGAATAGAAGTCATCGCTTTTAGTTGTTTCATCTCTAAACCAACTGAAATAGTTGCCAAAGGACCGAACGATTTTTGATTGAGACCAACATCGGTGGGAATTGGAATGACCCTATACCTGCAACACCTGAAAACCTACCATTAATCGTCCACTGACTCGATCGTGCACCATTAACATCTGTAATAGTCTTTAATAAGAACTATTGCTACACTGCTCATCTTTACTGAGATCTACTACATCTGTCGCACAGCGCAGTGGTTACACACGTTGTGTAAGGTACACTTCGTCGTAGGTTCGATTCCACGACCCAGGCTAATAAAATTTCTTTAATATGTACTTAGTCACTTCTACAACGCTTGTTGGAATCGAATGCTTGATGCATCCTTAGACAAATGCTGAATGTCGACCACCACATCTTTTATTCGCTGTAATATGCGATAATTTGGTGTGCAGTGTCAAGGTGCATTCGCAGATATCTCGTAACACTTCATAGAATAGAAACTTATTTACTGAAGAGAACCACAAAACGTTTTTTACATACGTACTCTTTCTTTGATGAACTTACACGAGGTTGATAATAATTTGTATTATCGGCTAACGTTTCGACGTCTTCGTCTTCATCAGAGCCGATGATCCGAGTCAATGGTCCACGCTTGTCTTTCGCTTCGATGTGGCGGCTTCGCCTTCGTGTCGAGTCAGGTCTTCTTCAGCTGTCCGTCTCCTCGAATGAGGCACACTCATTCAGTGGTGCCTTTTATACACGATGCTGATGGTGAATATAATGATAATGTCCGTTGATAACTACTTGTTTTTCTTCCGGACATATATCATCGCGCACATCGTGCAGTCGGTGTTATCATTGGCTAGCACACTTTTTTACATACTTTGTATTTAGTTAAATGGAGGCCTGAGTAAAAAAAAAGACAAGCCGTTAGGCTTTGATTATTAATCGCAAACGGAAGCCCCATCATTTGACTTCATCAACCATCTTTAGAGGTGATTGAGTCCACATCTAATCTATACAATGCCTAGAGGTGGCAAGGTAATGTATCACTTTAATGCGGCTATCATCCTAGATAAGTCTGGTGCCAATTTATAGACCCTGGAGGGATGAACGGCCTGTTAAGTTAAGGGGCGCTGGATTCAACCAATGACCACGTCTATATTGCATGGCACCTCTGGCTTGTGTTCTGCACACTCAGCGACTTCAGTGAGATGATGTGTAGCTATTTTTTTTCCTTCTTCGACTTTAGAATAACTTTCAACGCATCTATTTCAATATGTATTCTTTCTTTGATGAGCTTATGAGCTTATGAGCTTAAGCTCATCAAAGAAAGAATACATATTGATTAGCCACACCTAGGCTATTTCATCATACATCATATATTTGTGTATCTATTCTCATACAAATATACATGTGTTTCATATTATATAAATTTTGGTAAGACGAAATAATTCGTCTCTATGATGAAACTGGACTCAATTCTTTGAATGAGGCTTTGTATTAGAGAAAGCATTTAGGTAATACCTATGTTCAGTCGCTCATTCTTCACGATTGGGCACGCCACGTAACCCTTGAAACTAATCGGACTGAGTTTCCTTCTGTGTTCCACAGAAATTGGGAATCATCGGAGACTTTAGCTTAGCATTTAATATTATTCCTTCATTTTCCTAGAACAAGTAGCTTTCTATTGGATTTGTGTACTTGGAAATAATATTTCTCAAATCAAATTAGTGGTAACTGCGTTACAAATTGGACATTGGTGCACTTGTGTGCTAGAACCGATAATTCTATCTGCACTTCAATATATAACGACTTCATTAAATTCTATATATAAATTTTCTTTATGGCCTCTAGCAATGGTTTATTCTGTCTGTTTCATTAAATACTCTACGAAACTTGTAATTCTTCACCAGCTGCTCTAAGAACTTGTGCATTCACCCAGCAAATGACGTAGACTAACAAACAAACTTTTCATCTACCCAATACTACTCTTTAGTACAAACAGTTTGTATGATCTCAAAGCTTAAATTAGTAAATTCTCTCCAAATATCGACTTTCAGTGAAAGCAATTTGGTCGTCCATGCAATGGTTCACCTCCTCATTGTAGCTGATAGGTGTTCCTCGGTGTCGGGCTACGATGTAATCCGACGGGATTCATCCACCGGCAAGGTCTCTCAAGCTGAAAAGGAGTCCTGCGCCTCCGTCAGGAAGCCCAGCTAAGAGTAAACCAATACCAGGATCCACCACAATTCTGGTATTAAATTAGTCTTATGGCGGAAAATCTCTCTCTGATCTACAAGGGCCGTAACTGCCTGTGGTGGTGACGACCTGGGTTAGATTTTGGCAAGGTTGACCCTTCGACTTCAGGAAAACAATGACTAATTCAGCAAAATTCCGAAAAATAGAGAATATGCTGGAGCCTGCAAAAGCAGTGAGCGCGGGCCGTCCAAGTACCCTAGTATCCAGTGTGGTCTAAGTCTATTTTTTCGTTTCCATACACAAAAGGTGTATACATACGCTTTCTAACCGTTATAATACTCACAATCAATCAATGGAACCACAATAATGCTGAGATATTTGCAAAACTCCGGACAGCAGGTGTCTGCCGTGAGAAACGAACGCGCTATAGTCTTTTCCGGCGAGTAAAGCGTTCACCATCACACCATGCGGGTCCTTCGTTTCGTCCGTCTCTCTGCTAGTTCGATCGATCATTTGCCATCAGCAATCACCCGTCAACCGGATTGGTCTCGTGAGCCGAAATCCGCATTGAACCCAGTTAAGCTGAGACTATAGTTATAATCACAATCTTAACTTTTTGTTTACTGCCTTTTTAATGTCAAGGTATGTTGCGAAAAAAAACGTAGGACCTGCATGATGTGGTGTCGAACGCGTTATTCTCCGGAAAGGACAATAGCACGTTCGTTTCCCACCGCAGAAACCTGCGGTTCGGAGTTTTGCAAATATCTCAGCATTATACAAATTATATTTCGCAACATACCCTGCCATTAAAAAGAATAGGCAGTAAATAAAAAAGGTTAAGATTGAAATAAATGCATGTTAATATTTCGAAACCAACTTTCCTTTAGCCTAGGTGTGGCTAATCAATATGTATTCTTTCTTTGATGAGCTTATGAGCTTATGAGCTTAAGCTCATCAAAGAAAGAATACATATTGAAATAGATGCGTTGAAAGTTATTCTAAAGTCGAAGAAGGAAAAAAAATAGCTACACATCACCAACAAATGTTATGCTGTTTCAGTTCTGGAACCGCTTCATCAACAGCTCAGACGGAGCTCTCGTTAGTGAACATTGACGAGAAACTCGTTGTGTCACTTTCAAAATTGAACGACGGACGACCAGTTAGTCCTGAGGTAAGTCGACGAATGAGTGAAAAGCAAAAGAAAATTAGGAATCAAAAATGAGCAGCTAACGGGCACGAGTAAGCAGCTTTCAGTTAGAACTCATAGGTTGTATTGACGAAACATTGTCGGTGATAGATAGTGAACCAGTCAACCGCAGCTACTTTACAGAATGGCTGATAAATGAGGTTAAGGTCTTAATTGTTTTTGAGAGTCTCAGCATTGAGTGACAGAGAATCAATAAAGATATGTATTTAGTTGGATTTTTTCGAAAAGAAAGTTTCGTATAAAAATATAAAATGTAAGTAAGCCTAACCTAAATTAACTTTAAGCATTTAGGAGACTCTACAAATAGAAGGAGTTGTTTAAAAAGATTATTCTTGCACTGTTGAGATAACAAGAGGCTCATAAGAAGAACTTTGTTTGGCTTCAAGAAAGTGGATGAAATTAAACAAAAAAAAAAGTTGAAAACTTTGAAAAACTGATAAAAAAAAAACACGAACTTCAGTCCGAGAGGAGTTAAAGAGTCAAATCATCGCTAGCATTTTATACTAGCTCTAAAAGTAGTTTGTTAAGAGATATGAAAAAAGTAGGCAGTTTGTGAAACAGAGAAAGCCCATAAAGGTTTCTGAAGCGATTAATAAAGGAAATCACCGTGAACTTGATGGAGGAGGAAGATGATGAAGAGATGGTCGATAAAAGAAAACTAATGAATACAGATAGAATAAGAATTTACGAGATCATTAGCTCTTTCTTTGTTAACTTTGATTGAAATCTTAGACTTCAAAGTGTTTTTAATGCAGGTTTCATTTTAACAGTAATCTCTGTCCGAAAGAAAAAAAAATGAAATACTGGCGAGCAATATGAATGAATACCACATCTAAAACCTAAAGATGGCTAAAATTGATCATTGAAACAAATTTCTGGTATGCTGTGAAAAAAGAATAAAAGAAGTCTTCCATGTAGGTTCTTTTTCATCCCACATCCTTCCATGGGTTAATAATAAACACAGAGGAACGAAAGAGAGGAAAAATGACCGCGAAATTGAAAACAGTGACATTCTTATTTAGTTTAAATACGATGATTGTATCCCGAACGGATTTATAAATTTAGCACTTTTTGCTTTCGGCTTTAACCTGCGAAAGCAATTTTGTCTACTTAGTTTCAAAAAGCTTCAATAAAAAACTGTTTGAGGAGAAACGTAGGTCGTCATCCTTGTTCTATGACTTGATATTTAAAAGTATATGAAAAATTTAAGTTCAAAAAAATTAAGTAGTTTGCAGATCTTACTAGTTACTAGACAAATTTCGGATGATTTTTTATTCACTCTCTTCGTGTTCTGCTCAGTGCAATCCATTTCCTCTTCAGTGCTTTGTTTTGTCGTAGCCTTAGCCTTAGACTTAGGCTTAATTAGGCTTTCATGTTTTTGTGATTATGACGGTTCATATGACTCATAAGATGGAGAAAATTTATAAACTCGTTTGAAAAATCTCCTAGAGATTAAATTTTTCACTAATCACTTCTGCTCATTGATCTCCATAAGCAAAAAATAGCATACTTCTGTATTCTAACCTTTCATTGGGGTACAACAACTATCATTCATTGATTTTGGTGCTCCGGAGTATACGATCGTGAACTGTGATCTTGCCATCATGGATCCAACTGATTGAAACTGCTGAGTTTTTCCAGTTGTTCTATTTTGTCCTGCTTGTCAAACTAACGGCAAAAAAGTGGTGACGCAGTTATGCACCAATCAGAAAAAAACCGCTATTTCCGTAAAGAAGATGAACCACTCTAAGTTTAAGCCTTTGCAAGCTTCAAACACTTATTCTACTTCTATTATATCTTTCTTAAAAAGCAGTGTTTCTTATTTCTAATGTACAGAGAGAACTAGAATCCCCATTGGCCGTTGAAAGTTGGAAAGAGCGCCACCTCTTTTTGTATGAAGCCATTTTTCTTAATTTTTTTCGATAGACTCCTTTGAGTACTTTATCATCAAGAGACCTAAATAGAATCGAAAAAAGTGTAAAAACTACTCATAGTCTCACTTTTTATTTACTGCTCACTCTTTTTTAATAGTAAGGTATTACGGGGAATAAAACCACGACGATACTGAGATATTTGCAAAACTCCGAACTGCTGGTGTCTGCAGTCCGGAGTTTTGCTAGCATCACTGCTCATATTATTTTTGAAAGAACTAGTCGACCTTCGAGAAGAAAATCAGTGTCCGCAAATCTTCAAAGTCACTTTAGAAGGTGTTCTGTTGAAAAATGGCCTTGTTAGCCAGCAAAATGAGTTCGTTTGCCTAAAAATGCTTACACTTAAAGGACACGATTTGCCGAAAGGGCAACTGCTCACTCATTCAACATGGCAATTTTTCATTGTCACTCACATGCAGGAGAGTTCTGAATACTTACGATGATAAAATGTCCTAAAGAAGCAAAACTCTCCGCTGAATGATGATCGAAAATGACAGATGTGACAGGCAGAATAAATGAGTTCATAGGATAGTTTTTTTTCTCTAAAACTCGGTTTTATACCTGATACGACTCTCTTTTTTCAAGGATGATTTACCGCATTCTCTCCGTCTTCATCAGAGCCGATGTTCGATGTCGGTGGTCCACATTTGTTCGTTATCTCGATGTGCCGTCTTCGTTATCGTACCGAGACGGGATATTCTTCAGTGAACATCGCACGAACGAACCATGCACACCCATCAGTGTCCTCTTTTACAGGACAGCTGTTGTTGATAGGACTATCCGTTGGTACTAATTTGTTTTCAAATGGTAAATTTTACATAACGGAACAATGGTGGACTACCGACACGGCTCTGATGAAGACGAAGACTTCGAAACGTTAGTCGATATAAACATTTTTATCGACCTTTCGTAAGTTGAACAAATTAAAAACATGTTGATTATTTCACTACCGAGGTTAAATAACGGTCGGTTTGAAAATTTGGTCTACCGTATTAATGTGTTACATTTTTTCCTTCATCGATTTTTCTCTGTGCTTATTGTCGATGAAGTAATTTTTTGTTATAAAACCCCAGCATTGGACTCGAATGATCGATCTTAAAGTAATGGTTCAAAAAACGCTTCGAATAGTATTCGATTTGTAACATCTCACTTTTTCAACTAAACTGAGCTAAATTCTTGTTTTTTCTTAAGCACAAGCCTTATATAGAGAGCAGGTTAGGATTTCGTGAAACTGACAGGGTTACAGCACCTATTCAGTGCTAAAGTGTTTTCAAGCGGTTTGTATGAGTTTTGCGATAAGAAAAGTTTCATTGCTGTCCAACAAATGAGTTTATAACTTTACACGGTACCTATTTGGTATATTAGGCTAAACTGTAGAGTAACTTGCGAGTAACTGGAAAGTTATGTTGATCCTCGTCCTCTTTTCTGACTCGTTTAGACGTTAATTACGACCTGATATTGAGTTTCAATTCGCTCTATACACCTACTCTCGCTGTTGATGGTTGATATTTTTTGAGTTTCCGCGAAATACCGATTATTTCGAATATTCGAATATTCGTTATTCGTCAGAAATTATCGAAGTAGTTCCCACGCATTTGTATATAGCCATAGGCATAACAGATCTGAAAAACTTTTCCCACGCCTTTCTTTCTTCGGCTATCTGTAATATTTGTATTTTGTAGTATAGTTTAGGCATTAAAGGAAAAGCTTTTGACCACTATCTAACAAAAATCATAAATCGGCGCCATTAAAAATATGAAGCCACTTTGCTGGCGAGGGTTCTATCTTCACTGACGCTAAGTTACCATTTCAGCTTCCATTTTCACTTTTTTTCTAATATTATTCTTTACGCTGTGAAAAAATTCCTACAAAGAAGAAAAGCAAAGCCCACATGGAAAAGAGATCACAATCGATTATTGATTAAATGAATGTCAAGTGCATTAAAGTGGGAAATGTAAAACCTAAAAAAAATCTCTAAACCTAAAATATTATCTAATAGGACAGAGCAACTGAGAGAATGGAATATTTTTCATACTAAATGTTCTTCTCCAAAAAGCAGACACGAGGTTGTTATTACAGAATTTATTGGAATACAATAGCTGACGTTTCGGCGGTTTCGCCTTCTTCAGAGCCGTTTATTTGTTGTGAGTATCTAAGTTGGTTGGTGGATAGCAGCCTCGTAATGTCAAATTGAGATACGACCTGCTCAGCTAAACACTTTCATAACCCTCGCAGATAAAACTCAACAAATCAATTTGTGTTCGCGTAAGAAACAGCTTCAATTTGACCTTTTCAGGCTCTGAAGAAGGCAAAACCGCCGAAACGTCAGCTATTGTATCCCAATAAATTCTATAATAACAACCTCGTGTCTGCTTAAAGAAAAACTTCCAATTATCAATCAGTGCCGAGGTTAACAGAAAGTCGGTCTTGGGAATTTTTCACATTATATCGTGACTATGTCGACTTCTGAATGTGAAGGTATCGACAGGTATTCCACCCGGGACCAACGAAAATTATCCATCCTATCAATTTGAAATCCTATGACAATCCATCCCATTGACATGAAATCCTATACCGATAGAATTGAGGTATCGTTGTTTTTTCTTTCAAATGTCCATTTCCATCATATCTCCCATTCCACTCCAGAGCCTATTCGGGCTCGCAATCATCGTCGTTTCATCGCCTTCTCACGGGAATTCCAGCCATGAACTTCTGAATAACGTCATTTGGGCCAATTTTTTAATCTTTACATTCCAACTTTAGATCATTTCCTGTTTTCAAATCTGATTTTCTAAAACCTAGGAAAAATCATCTTAACGGCTGCATTCATAGCAACTATTTGTCCAGTTCTCATCATCAGACATTCATAAATAGAAGTCACTTCAGTGACTTTCAGCTAATAATCATCAAATCAAATATGTCCATTAAATGCTAAACGTTTCTCACATTGGCGTTTAAGACTATCGAGAGAAAGTCTCTTTTATGGTACTCTATACTACAGTAGTAGTTTATTACTAGTACTAGAAGAGCCTATAGATGGCCGATGATAAAAAATCCATGTGCACTAATAAAAATCGGAGCCAGAGGGCTATTTATTTCATATTTGTTTGAGTGGCTTAAGCTCTGCGTGCTTTTGGTGAAGAGAAAAACAAATCAAAGCAATGATTGGATACTTGACGGTGGTCATTCCGCCTTTTGAATGGTTTCAGCCGACATTCATTGGCATGCTCCCTTCAGTTTTTCGGTTTTCTTTTCCTTACCTGCTAAAATCAGAAAATGATTTCATTCGTAGTTTCTTCAGCAGTTTTTTTTCTTTCAAATTTACTGTTATTGGAAGAAATTTTTCTCCTCGTGAAAGTCCAGCATTTTACTTCCACAACATTTTGAGTAAGTATAGTCCAGGTTTTATTTTTTCCCTTTGGGTAAAACACTCTTTACGAATATGGAAATTTAAATTGAAATTTATGAACCGTGAAGGTTCTCGATGCTTTCAGTAAGATGAATTTAAAAACCTTATATGAGTTCTGAGAAAGGAAACCCCTTAATGTTATCTAAAAGGTAACTTTAAAATTTTTATGTGAGTCCTATAACGGTGAAATTTTAGCGTTACCGAAAAAATGGATTCAGCAACCTTGTGTGTTTTGAAACTAGGAAAATTATAATTCTATCGAGTTAGTGGGTGCGAAGACTTTATATTGTACTTAGAGGATTTAGTTAGGCAAAGTGTAGAGTAATTTGAGAGTGAATAAGATGAAATGTTGATCCTTTCTCTTTTCTGGTCCGATTAAGCGTTAATTACGTTCTAATTCGTCGTTTCCTCTCTCAGCAATCGCGAGGTTGTTAAACCGTATACGTTTACTTTCATACAATAACACACATACAACACAGTCGTAGCTGACGTTTCGTCAGAATCGCCTTCTTCAGAGCTTGGAAGGGTACACCAATACGCAACTTACTAGGTCAAACAATTCAACAGCACAAACAGAAAGATGAAAATTTGAGCGATAATTATAAGATCTACTGCTTCTCGGAAAAACCAACCGCTTTTTTCTCTTGTCTTCCACCGAGGAAGAACAGCCGCTCAGAGTCGCATATGGCTGACGCCTGCAGCACCCCCGGTCAAGGTCGATATGAAGGTAAGGGGCGAGATCACGCCCGTTCTCGGGGCATTCTTCCCTGCTATTCATTTTAGGATTTTTGGCATTTATCCAAAATTCTTTATCTTCTTCGGTGGAAGACAGGTGAAAAGAAAGCAGTTGGTTTTTTCGACAAGCCGTAGATCTTGTAATTATCGTTCAGATTTCCATCTTTCTGTTTGTGCTGTTGAAGTGTTTGACCTAGTAAGTTAAACGTCAGCTACGATTGTGTTGTATGTGTGTAATTGTATGGAAATAAACGTATGCTGTTTAACAACCTCGCGATTGCTAAGAGAGAAAACGACAAATTCATAACTCAATGCCGAGGTTAATAGAAAGTCGATCCTGGGAACGTAGTCCTTGTCACACATGCGTTTTTGTTGTTGAGCCTTGAAATGATGGGCATAGACAAGAATGCGTTAGAAATTCGTCCGAAAGTCTCCATGCCAGCGTACTTGATTGATAAGTACCTAAATAGTCAGTTATGTAGAAGTAAATATTTCTCCACTTCTATGTTTGTTGATCTCATTGGAGTTATTTTGTGAGGTCTTAATTCGTTGAAAAATCTGAAGTAAGCAAGTGAATAACGACGATTAGCCGTTACTAAGCTTTCATCCAATTTTCTTTCTGTTCTCTCAGACGTCAAGATCAACGTTTCCGGCTTTTTGAGGAATTGCCTGTCCGCTCAGTAATTGGCCACAAATTTTCGTTGAAGTCGAACGAGCATGAAACTTTATAGGCAAACCGACTATCGAACTCTGCTCTGGGATTTCTTTTTGGCTCCCAAAATTTTATTAGGTTTCTTTTGGAGTATTGAATTTGTGACTGATCGATTATCTTCTTCTATATAGGATATGTAAGATATAAGATATATATATATAAAAAAAATATTGGAAATGTCGCTGGAGAAACGGAGGAATGAAGAAGCGTAATTTCTCATTAACCCGTCGATCACTAAAATATCACTATTATTATCACTAAAAGAATCAGGTGGCGCTGTATTTTTTTATGAACAATTGAGGAAAAAACTTCACTCTTCATTTTATCGCTTTTTTTGTGTTTTTTTTTTACTTTCAACCGGTCGTTTCGCTTTCTTTTTTTCGTCGAGAAGCGGAAATTGCTTTATGATTTTATCTGCAAAATCTCGGTGGTATACGACAGTGATATAACTTGTAGTAAAGGTTTTTTTACTAGGAAACTTCATGCTTAGTTTTTTTCCTTTTCTGTTTTTCTTCCGGATTTGCTCAGTTCTTTGTTCGTCTCGTCTTCTGAAAAATTCGATTAGAAGGGTTGCTGAGATCTAGGCAACGAAGGCTAAACAACTTCAATGGACGGTCATTAAAGCGTTGCTTGGTAAATCGGCCACCCTTGGTGAAGAGCGGATGTACTTCGACTTTTCGCTTTTTTTCATTTTTTTAGGTTTTGCTTTAGTTTATTTTTCTGGAGAATTTGGTTAGAAGTTTTGGCGAGTTCTACACAAGAAAGCAATTCGATCCCTATGTCTGATCGCTAAGCCTTGGTCGGCGAAGTGCTCGGCCGGAGGATGTGATCAGCGACGCCCGTCCGTCCGGAAGGCGGTGTCTCCCGGCTCATTTTTTCTGCTCACAACGCGAATTTCGTGGCCCTTCCTACTCGAAACTTGTCTTGCGTCCCAGCTGTCCTCACTGTTTCTAGTAATTAGTTGCATTTTCTGAGTGCCGAGTCGCAAAGGCCGTGAAAAAATCAAAAAAGCCACCTTTCTCTATTCTGCCTATTTGTTTAGTCAATCACTCTTTTTTGCGATACACAAAGAAATGCCTGTAAAGAATGAGCAAAATGGTTCGTTGGTTCATTAGGGGAATCTCCATTAGCAATAAAGGATGCTCTCATATCTTCTTTCAAGAACAAAATCCATCAGAAGTTTTTATGAGAATCTCCGTTATGGTACATTTTCTTACAATGAATGATTTTCTTGCTGTATTAGGAAGCAGCTACCAATGACGCTGGTTTTTCCTTGCCTATGTCGTACTAGTAGTGCTATTATTTAATGACGGGCGAAATCCTAAACATCATCCTGTCTGATCATTTTCTTCTACACTAACATTTTTCTACACCTGTAGTGAAAATGAACGACGATATGATGAAATCGTTCTGGTGGAGAACGAAGAGACATCCGCGTACCATCACGAAACGTTCATCACCACGAAGTCATTCCTATGAAGATCATTGTACTACGATTGAAGTGAGCATAACTCAGAACTTTAATTTATTAAGCTTAATAGCCATTTGGCTTAAAATTAAGGTGTCTCAAGTCTTTATTAGCATATGGAACGTTAAGAAGGCGGTATGAAAGAAAATCGACTTTGACTGAACAAATCACATCAGTAGAACCGAAAGTGGTTGTGCTGTTATTCGTCAGCATTCCGCTCATTAAATTAGCTGAGAATGGTGCCAGTGTCGATTTTCATTCCACTCATCCGTTGTTTTATGGAACGGAAGCCAGGAAAGGGTTAGCTGTAATTCCAGTACTCATTTCGTTTTAACGGCAAAACGAAGAACAAAAGACATCTCGCACTCAATAGGACTCATATCGATTATTTTGTAGAACCGACAGAAATTATAATTGTGTTTATTTATTGCTAAAAATGTATTAAAATTATGCTTCTATGATCTTCTCTACTCTTCTGAAAATGTAAGAGGATGGAATGGTTTTAAGTTCTGAGAAGTTTTAGGAATAAGAACAGTTAAGTTCTAAGAAGAGACAGACAATAATAGTTGTTCTCTCTGCCCTTATGTATGTTTTCTAGCACTTTGATATAAATGCAGTCAAAGGTTTCAGGATTACGGGTTTTCTTTATGTTAATAATAAATCAATTAAAAAAAAGATAATGATGATGATGGTGATTGCGAATGTTTGAGAGTGAAAGAAGAACAATGAAATGTTCAAGGATTTGAGCGTTTGATTGTCGTACTGTACGTCTACGATGAAAATCGTTTGTCGTTCAGGGCATGAACTTCATCGCCAAGCACTTCTTCGAGTATCAATCGTTCATCAACATGCCGCATAAAGGCATACAACTTCATAAGACGGTTAGCAATATTCGGTTATTGATTGTATTGATTTTTCGTCGATCTTGAACCACTTTTGTTCCACTATTATGTTGATTTTCGTCTCTTTACTCATCTGTTTCCTCATATAATGGTTCATAACGCTTGTAACTATACTTTTTATATAAATGTTACAATTTTCAACACTGCTTTTTACTAGTTGGTGTTTTCACAACTAGGAAAGCAATAATTGTTTTTGCCTTAAATATGAACGTTAATCGTTGGGTAGTTTTTTATTTTTTTTATTCCAAGGGAAAATCCTCTTGACGATGTAGAAAAAGACCGTTTAAAGCATCTGGAAAAACTGTGCTCTTGTGACAATCAATCACTAAATAAATGGTAAGGTACTTTTAAGATTAATAGTAAGGTTTCCTCGATTTTCAGCCACCTTCTCAAGCCGGAACAGATCCATCTGTTGGCTGGGCTCCTAAGAACATGAATAAAGCCGGAAAGAACCAACCCGCACCAGCGGCGAGAGCAAATCGAATTCATCGGTGAGTGACTGGTTACTCATCGGAAAAAAAAGTAAATAACATAAAACACTAACCTAACAAAACAACAATAGAAGACAATAGCACAAGAAATAACAAAGTTCTTCTTTTCTTATTTCTAAAGGTTCACTTCCAAATTTTTCTTTGGGATAAATTTACTGGCTAGTTCTCATCCTTCTCACTGCTGATGATGTAATCCTAGTTTTTAAATTTTTACTATTTCTGAGATTTTTTTCCATGAAGTGACGACTTCTAAGCGAATTTTTGTAGCAACGAAGGAAATGAGCTATAATTCTGAATGGAACTTTTCGCTAAAAATTCTGTTTGGAACCGTCAGCTAGGTTTCACGTTTGACCTCGTATCCTATTCGGATTACTCTCAGCTGTTTAGTCTTGTATTAAATTCGAAAATAAGATTTTCAAGGTTATCCATGCCGAAATGCGAAGAGAAAGTCGAGAATAAGAAGTAGTTTGACACAAAAAACCAGTTATGTTGTGAAAAGTATAACCACTATTCCAAACGAATTGCGATGAGCATATTATACCTTCCTTTTCTTCTTCTTTTCCTCCAATTTCTCATTTTATCGATTTTTCAGCAAAAGATTTAAAGTGTCAGCTTTCAGTGATCCACGTCCAAACGGCACTAAGCATGGTCGAGCTGCCAAACTTGAACATCGAGAATGGGGAGATCGGCATGGAGGTGAGAGCGGAAATTTCGATGAGACCCTAATGAAATTTCTCTCGTTCGGACTTCCCAGGTTTTCCTTTTCAGAAAAAGAAAGAAAGGCTGCTCTCTCTTTCTCCTGCTTAGAACTTTTATGAGAAGTTCTCGTTTTTGTAAAGAATACTTTAGAGTTCTCATCGTTTCTCATGAGAATTGATTACCGCGGCTGAAATCTAACTCAATTTGGCCCGCAGAGAATGCTCCTATAAATTTTAAGTGCCACCATAATATTTTGTTTCTTCCTTGCGAAAACTGTCGGAATAGCTTAGAAAACTTTTCAGCGTCGATCTAACTTTAGAAATGAAAACTCACTTCTGGAAGGTCAGAAAGAACTCGCCAGATTATTAAGTCAGCTACATTGCATTTATAATTCGATGTTTTTCTTCAATAAGGAGACACGAGGTTGTTATTATAGAATTTATTGGGATACAATAGCTGACATTTCGGCGGTTTCACCTTTATCACAGCCTGGAAAGGTCAAGCTGAGAGGCGATCTACTCAGCCAAACACTTTCATAAACCCTAGCAGATAAAACTTAACAAATAAATTTGTATTCGCATAAGAAACAGCTTCATTTAAACACCTACCGTTTATTTGTTGTAAGCATCTAAGTTAGTATGTGGATAGCAACTGCACAGAGTACTACATGGGCGACTACTGTGCCTGTGTCAGGTCATTGGATTAGCCTGAGGTATGGCGCCAGGTCACGCGTGATGACAAAACACTCCTTGCGGTTCATTTTTGATTTCTTGGAATTGATCCAAAACGCTTCAAGAGTTTTACGCGCTGATATTTTCGATTCGTGCGCGAGGATGGTGACTTTTACTTCAAGATCTCCGTTATGTACCTGCATCCTTTGCGCGTCTAGTGGAGTGTTTTGTTTTATTTTAGACTTATCGACTAAGTATTCTTTTTTGCTGACGTAGAACGGTCTTCTCATTTCGCCAACGTATTCGTCCCCGCACGCTTTACAAGAGATCAGGTAGACTGTACCCGAGCTCATGCAATCACTGTCCCTACCGTTAGGGCAAATTATGCAGTTTTTCGTTTTACATAGACGGTCATATAGGCAGCTGCGAACTAGCTGGCGTCTTCGAGTGTCCGATGGTACTTCTATCACTCTTACGGAATTCTCTAGACCGACCCTTATTAAGCAACGTTTTATAGCTGCACTTATTTCGCTTAAAATAAAGGGCAAGAGGAACGGAGCTTTGTTTTCGCTAGAATTATCGCTTTGTGGCGTAGTTTTTCCTTTATGCCTATGCCGAGAAGCTACAGCTTCGTAACCATTTGAAATGGCTATTTGGCGTGCCAGTTTCGAGGATTCTTTCCTTTGTTCTTTACCTGTGCACACGTTGGCGGCGGTTCGAAACATATTTCCTATAAGCGCCCTTTTAGTGTGTGGGGGATGAGAGGAGAGGTAATATACAGTATATTCTTACTGCTTGGATTTCGATACCGTTTTGTGATATAGCCGTTTTCGGATACGTTGACTTGAAAGTTTAAGAATGGAAACCAGTTTTCTTTCGGTTTCTCAGGGGTGAATTTTATGTGCTCTGACTGTTCGTTCAATAACTCAAAATATTTGTCCATCTCCTCTTATGTGGAGCAGATGACAAAACAATCATCTGTGTACCTACGGTAGAGTAAGGCCAGAGATCGATTACTGGCGCTTCCATTTTAGACATAAGGCAACGGCAAGGGTTGGCGCCAGTCCCTGTCCCATTGCCAACCCTCTCATTTGCGCGTAATATTTCCCGGACCATTTGAAGACCGAGCAGTTTAAACAGGCCTGTATGAGGACCATTAGCTGCTGAATGGAAAAGCCATACATGTTAATTACTCCTTCGTGCTGTTCCAGAAGCCCGAAGATGGCTTGCATTGCGGAGTCGTTCGAAACGTTAGTGTAAAGGGCGGTAACTCCAAACGACTTCATAACGTACGTGCTTTTGGGACGTGCATTACGCAGACGATCTAGCAACATTTGGGTGTTCGTGAGATGGGCTGGAATGTGTTTGAGCAACTGGTTGAGGATTATATTTATAAACCAAGCAATTCTATCCGTAGGCCCGTCTACACAACTGATGATGGGTCTAACTTTAAAGGTGGAGGGGTCAGTAGACGCCAGATCATCAGCGGATATTAACTTTCGCGTTTCGAAAACATCGAATTATCAGTCAGTGCCGAGGTTAACCGAAAGTCGGTCGTAGGAATTGCATGTATAGTTTTTTCGATATATTAAATAGCAAGATGCATTTATAAGTTTGCTGTAGACTTGTCAAAGCTAAGTGGAAATACAGGTTGTCAAAAAAATATATCAGAAGCCTGATGAGCGACAGGCGAAATGAAGGACCCGCATGGTGTGGTGGCAAACGCGCTAGACCCCAAAAACGGTAGTAGCGCGTTCGTTACCACCCGCGGACACCCGGGGTCCCGAGTTTTGCAAACATCTCAGCATCATTGTGGTTATATTTGTCTCCAGAAATTCAGAAGATTAACTAGTCATTTTACTTAAAACAAAATTCTAAGAGCTTTTTGGTCTTTAGAACTTAAAGAAGAAAAAGTGGCACCTCATAAAGATGCTTGGACTAAGTTCTTATCAAATGAGGATCCTGGTCAGAGGAGCGTATTCGATTGCGATCTTGAAGACAGAGTCTTAGCGGTTTGTTTTCTTCTTTCTTCCTCCACCACTTTTCATTAAATTCGTGAAAACCATTTAATTTCTAAGGGTTGGCAAAAGCCATGTATGGCCGTGCGACATGGATTAGTCTTGTAGCCTTTGCTTGCAATCAGCTAGCCATTTGGCGAAAAGTTTTTCTAAATCTACCATTCTAACAATGGACGCGTGCGGGGCAGTGGTTGGAGGCGCTACTGCGACACGCACGTGGAATCGATCCCTGCGCCCATGGCCCACCAAGCCTTCCATCCCTCCGGCGTCGGCAAATTGGTACCAGACTTGTCTGGGAGGATAGCAGCACTGGCTCGGTACATCGGCCGGCCACCGCGAGTCATTGTAAAGGCCAGATATGCATTCAATCACCTCCAACGATACTTAATGAAGTCGAATGCATGGCGCATCCCTTAGGGATTGATCAACGCCGAGAGCTTTATCCTTCTATTTTTATCATTCTAACTCGAATAGTAAAAACAGCCACTTAACCTCCCATTAAAGTCCTACATTTAGGTTAATAATAGCCTCATGAAGTGAATTAGTTCAATATTGCGCACAAATTTCAAATCGGGTTCCATAGTGAACTTTACTCACTTCATGAAATCATTCTTATATGGTATACACGTTCCTACAAAACTGCATTCATTTTCTTCCTTTTTTTCTTTTTTTTTGTAGAATTTTTCATGGATTCGAAGAGTTTTTTTTTCATAAAATTTTTCAAATGACCCAAAAAACCTATAACCGCTGCATATAAGTTGTCTCGAGTGGTCTTTGATTTGTTGGAGCCACTTGTTATTCCACCGCATCAACACAACGCCAGTGGTTAAAATTCCATTGAGGTTATGGAGATCTTTGTTCGAGTAAAATACGACTACATCTGGCACCTTTATTCTCGAAAGACGATAAAATGAAAACCGGAAAACACTGCCTCCTTTTCAGTTTACTTTCTTTTCGGTTGAATCTATCGAGATGAATGTATCAAAATTGTAGACGGAAGAGGAAACGCTGCCTGAACGAATCTCACGATTCAGCGCTGATGATTTGGAGTTTCAAAGATCGTACAACGCTAAGAAAGTGAGGTTTATCGATTTTTCTTTAAAATTTTATAAATTTCATGAAAATAATTATTGTCTACTGTCATGGGAATAACGACCTGTTTTGTGATCCTAACTGGTTTATTCGTTCCCAAGACGTGATTTTTCCAATCTCTGAAGAAGGCGAAAGCTGTCGAAATGTTGGCTGTAACCTTATTCATTCATTCATTCATTCATTCATTCATTCATTCATTCATTCATTCATTCATTCATTCATTCATTCATTCATTCATTCATTCATTCATTCAGTCATTCATTCATTCATTCATTCATTCATTCATTCATTCATTCATTCATTCATTCATTCATTCATTCATTCATTCATTCATTCATTCATTCATTCATTCATTCATTCATTCATTCATTCATTCATTCATTCATTCATTCATTCATTCATTCATTCATTCATTCATTCATTCATTCATTCATTCATTCATTCATTCATTCAGTCATTCATTCATTCATTCATTCATTCATACATACATTCATTCATTCACTCATTCACTCATTCATTCATTCATTCACTCATTCATTCGTTCATTCATTCATTCTTGTCGACTCTTCGAGCTAGATTTTGCTTCTTGTCTAAAAAGATTTTTTCTAGATCAAGATTATTCAAAGTATTCATTTTTCAATAGTTTTTATTTAGTATTGCCCCTAAAAGACAATAGTTTAAGAATATGAAACAGTTTGGGACCCTCCAAAAAAGAGTTTCACAGCGATCCTGGAAATTCGACAAGTTATATTTAGGAGTTTTTTCCTTCATGATATAGTCTGGTTGACTTCTAACTTACCTGCGTAGTCACTCCCAGAAAACGGAGGACTGTCGAGACGTCGCACTGAAGTGGACAAAAAGTCCTGTTCTGAGGACGTTGGAAAGGCGAGCACGAGCTTTGGCATTGGAAGCTTCCATTGAGGATCCGTTGGTGCCAACAAAAATGATCAACTATGTTGTTGTCAGACAGACTGAGACAAGAACACATAGCTTTCTGGAGTCTCTTGTGATGCGATGTTAGAAAAAGCTGCTTCTCAGAATATCCGACGTGATAGGATTTGAGATAATTTGAAGGGCGAAGTGAAATGTTATCTGAATCAACTACAATTCTTCCAAAAGCATCGTGTCCCTCTTTAAGTCGCATGTTCATAAATCCCACAATGGCCATGACTACATTGTCATTATTAAAAAGCTATATAGCTTTTGTTGTTATGTTCCAAAGTTCCACTAATCCCACTGGAATATTATTTGCCTACTTACTGTTAGCGCCAAAACCGACATAAGGTGCTGTTAGTTCAAAATCTCATGAATTTGAAAGCCCGTAACCTTGAAGGTTTTTAGAAAGTGTAAATATATTACTATCTGTCTACTCTAATCTATGACAGCTATCACGAAGATGACTCCTGAAAGCTCAAATGCTATGAATATCCCAGTGATCTTCTCGGACACGTTACTAATATATTTTTGGTGCCCCACAGGTTCATCATTGCATCCAGAAAGATAGTGAGGAAGGAAATCGACGACTCCTACACTTCACATCAGAAAATTCGTTAACCCGATTGTCAAATTGCTTCACGAGAATCTCCCACGAAACACGTGTTGATCTTCTTCACGAACTCTTTGAACACGTACAATCCCGTTCAGCGACTCTTTCATGCGCTAAGTAGCACGTATGGGAAGTATTCTTCATGCGTCAAGCTTCTTCGATGGACAGCAAGATGTCACATATAATTTGATCCAAAAACATCTACCTATTAGTTATATTAGGCTTACTTTTGCTTGTTGTTACTTGTTGACTTACAGATAAATAACTCATGTCGCTTTTTTTCTCCAATGGCATATTCTTTATAGTTGTCGTTTTACAAAGCAGGGTGTGTCTTGAGCTCTTATTGTTTCTGAACAATAGATTTCTGCTTAAAAATATAATTTTAGAGCTCGTCGAGAACGGACTGTGAGCTTTTGACTATTCTAACCTATGCACCATCGGTGCAATTCATTACAGCTACAGTAAAACGAGCAAAATCATTGCCGTACAACAATTGTGAGTTGAATATACTTGTTAAAAATACATGGTTATTGATTCAGGCTATGAGTTTTAAAATCTCTATTGTGCTGATGCTGTTAAAAAGTATAAAGCGCTCAGCGTTAGTCAATTACTTACGAAAGCACCATGCATTCGACTCCTCTAAGCAGCGCAGAGCTAAATAAAAAGGCATAATCCCTGAGGGATGAAGGGATGAGTTTGTGCAGGACGCATGATCGAAACAATGACCAAATGTGTATCGCAGGGCATCGCCAAGCACAACCATACAAGTATCGCATACTTCAGTAATATTTTTTTTACACGACCCGTCTTTCACATCTACTGTGCGGATCCCAGCAATTCTTACCTTCCATTCGTTTCCTCTCACCTATCATCAATGAAAGCCTTTCATCTCTTTCCACGAAGTTTCGGCTGCTGCTTGAAGTTTTTCTTTCGTCACGAATGTCGTTGAATGCTGGACGAGTCGATTCTCCCTGTAGTCCTGAGATAACTAGGCCAGAGCGTTCCCACTTGGCTGCTTTTCCCAGGTAAATGTGCTGCCAATTTCCCGATCCCGGAAGGAAGAGAGGTTTGGTAAACCCAGTGTGGGGTCAAACGAGCAACGGGCTTGTGACGATCGGCATCACTAACACTACGCTACCCGTCCCCTTCATTGGGTTTTTCTTTGTTGTTCCAGTTTCATCGGAATATCCGTCGACCTTTATTAATACTAAGGCTACGTAAACACATTTCCTCTCTGTCCAAAAATTGCAACACAATATCTGTTGGTACCCGTTTTGACGATAGCGAAACTCTTTAAAATAAGAAAAATGTCTTAGCTTAATGTTATTTTCAGCTCCGTTCGCTCGCATTATGCTCTTTGATGGCCGACGGCTTTTGGAGCAGAAACAAACCACCATTAATCCCTCGGTTGCTCACAAATCTTCCCTAGAGTAAGCTTTTCTGTACATGTGTCTCGGCCGATTCGAAAAGAGTTTGACGAAGAGAGATGAATAGATCTTCAATTTTGACACGGAAAAACTCGCTAGCATTTTTGGCCATCTACAAACTTGTTAGAAAAACTTGACAACGTTTGGAAGGATAACAAGCTTCCAGTATTTTAAATTTGTCCTTCGTTTTAGCAACCTAAGTTTTTTAACCCTTTCTGATCAGCAACAATAACCAATGTACAATTGTAAATAAAGGAGAACTATGCGTCACAGTCACATCAGAATCTTTGGCAGATGCCAATCCCATGAAACGGCCTCCTAGCTAATATACTTGATTTAAATACTTTGTCGGGTAAATAATTGTCGGCCTTATTTTCATACTTTTCCTACTATTCTTTTTTCCAATATTACTAAGGTAATTTATTCCCTTTTAGCACTTCATCTAAAGTCTCCTGCTCTTCGGTTTCATCATCTCTTAGCTCATCGTCAGGTGATGCTTCCTTCTCAGAATCATTTCTATTCCACGTGTCGCCGTTGAAACTCGACCGATGTCACATTGTCATCGAGGCAAGTTCTTTAAGTAGAAGAGGAATCGCTGCTTTGCAGTCGATAGTTACAATTTAACACCTGTGTTCTCCAATGCTTTTGCAGCGAACCCTTGTCTTTTCCGCTGAATAATAACCTTAAAAATTTTCATCAAAGACGTTTTGGGCATATCGCACTACAGTAACACCTTTCATTTTTTCATTGTTCAATAGAAATTACTTTATATACCCATAAAAAATAGATCGTAATGTGATAATCAACCGGTAACCAGCACAGTTTCTGGTCGAAATCGCATTTCTAGTTGGTCTCAGAAGTGTGATCTTGGGGTTCTCTAGTCGATAGTTTTCTTTTATTAGTTTCCTTGAATGTAATAGAGATCTTACCTGATCCAAATAGTGCCCGACTAATCGTAAAAATTGAAACTTTTATTACAGATAGACTTGAAGCAGATTCGATTCAGCATTTGCTGAACTTCATTCACTATCAATAGCACATGCCTAAAGTTTTCAACTTCCAGATGTTCGACCATGACTCCTCCGGACAACCGATATCTGTTGGCCATTGTGTAGTCGGTCGTATGGGCGACATCACGGGTTATGCCCATTGGATTCAGATGATCAAAAAACACGGATTACCTGTCTGTATGTGGCATAGTTTGGATATCAATTAGACTCTAGTACTTGCTACTTAGCTCGAGCTATCCAGGCACGCGCTATCCAGTGCTAGCACTTCTCCTTTAACTTCATTATGTTGTTGTTGTCATTCTGTTGAGTTGAAGAAGTTCTCATTCTAACCATTACATTCACTTTACGCCGAATACACTTGTTGCTGAATCACATGATCGTTCTAGAAGTGACGTTATTTCTACCGTACAATCACTGGGTGCTCGAAATGCAATACATGTCTAAAGGCGGTTGTGCTTTAATACTAAGAAAATACGAGTATGGATAAAATGCTAGTGAAATTCTCCAATGTTCATCTACACCTTGGTTGTCCAACGTTCATTCATTATCATTGTGACTTCCGTCGTATTTGTTATGTGTTAAAGCCTTCCGCTAAATAGCAATAATTTTCAATGGTGCAATTTACTAGTCATACTGCTGTTGGTGTTAATCATATGAATAGGAGAATGTCTACCCTAACAGTAAATACATGTATTATTATTATTATCACTATTATTGTTTACTGTCTATATGAGAGATTTAAACAGAATACGACGATTTGATATGTTATTGCGGGATCAATACAAATCAATAAATCATTAATATATCATTCAATGAAAGACGAAACCAGCTTTGGTGCACAATTTAGAATCTTTAAAAATCAAAAAGGTTAGAATAAATGAAGAGAAATGCTGAAAATCCTGCTGACCACAAGGAAACGCCGAGTGTTCCAAACCTGGGTGCTCAAAGATGTAGTGTTTCTGACACGTAAGGCAAAATATGATTGTCGTTACTATTATTTCTCCTTTTATCTTCTTTCCTGAAGGCACATGAAGCTGAAGGAGATACGAAAAAATTGAAGGTATTAAACAGCTGAGCCTTATACATAGTAGCAGGATCTTCGGAATATATAAACATCGATGTCACAAGATTCTTTGAAACAACGAAAGTATAATAACGACGAGAGAATTTAGAAGAGATGGTGGCGACATATTACAAAAGTCACCGTCACGGCAGTAGCAGATTGTGCTCTCAATGCCGAATACCACTTCTGTACGGCAGTAACTCTTCAGCTTCAGCTGTGGCTCATAGTGGCTCACAGCATGTCTAAAATTTACGGAATGAAAACATTCCAATCTTGGAGATGCTGAGACATGAAAAAATTCAAACCACTTCAAACCTTCGGTTACCCTTACTGGAGGCTCACGTGCTTACCACCAAATCGTTTAAATATTTACACATTGTGATTTAAGCTTCAGCTTAAATGGATTCAGCGCCGATTTGTTTTTCCAAGATTATTTCCAACATGGGTGATTGTTCGTGGTATCGGTTCAGCAGAAAAGATAGCTGAGAGAAAGCTTAAGCAAGGAGCTTGGTTGGTTTGGTGGGTAGCACGTGAGCCACCGGAAGGCGAAATCGGGAGTTCGAAGCTCAACTAAGGTTCTGAGTTTTTCTATACCTCAGCATTATCGTGGTTGAACTTCACAAAGCGCTAGGCCATAAAGAATGATTAGGTGGAAAATAAAAATTAAAACGTAGTAATTCTTTTTTTTCTTCAGAAAAGATAAAATTCTTAGGTATAGTACGATAAGGAGTAAAGAACGAAGGTCTTTGAATTTGCGTGTTGGTTCATTTGCTAGTTGGGGAACTTTTCGTGATTGGCACGAATTTCGTTGGGTGTTTGTCGAGTTTATTCTTCCCGAAATCATCTAACATGCATGATGGGGCCCATAAAGCTTAGTACCAATCTCTCGACCCCAAATACACGAAACGCTTAATGGAACCTATTCGGGGTCGAACTAGCGCTTGTGCAGGTTGAGCTGTCCCGTAATGGAGGGTTTAACTACCACGTATACACTTCTACGCATGCTAGAAAACTGTTGTAAAAATCTGAGATCTACTGCAACTTTTACAATTCTTAGCTAACAATATAACTTAGGACCTTCCACCAGCGGAATTTGAAAGATAATCCATTGTGTGCTCATGTGATGAAACGATATGTAAACGAAGGTCATGTAACACTGCGAAAAATCTACAGTGGAACTCCTAAAATTCACGTTCACCGCTTCAGCAGATGTAAAAATGATACGTTAACTAAGCCACGTAATCACATAATTTCTCTTCAGACGATCGGCTTAATTACCGTAGAAGAGTAAAGGAAGCGTTGTTATTCCATACTCAAGTCGCACGCTAGTCTTCCGAGACCATTAATTCTAGTTGAATAAATCTTAAAGGATAAAGAATAAAGCTCTCGGCGTTGATCAATCCCTGAGGGATGCGCCATGCATTCGACTTAATTATCGTTGGAGGTAATTGAATGCATATGTGGCCTTTGCAATGACTCGCAGTGGCCTACCGATGTATCGGGCCAGTGCTGCTATCCTCCCAGAGAGTCTGGTACCAATTTGCCGACCTCGAAGGGATGGAAGCCTTGGTGGGCCATGGGCACGGAAATTGATTCTACGTGTGTGTTGCAGGGCGCCTCCGACCAGTGCGCCACACGCGCCCTTAGTTATTTAAAAAGTTGGTCTTAACAAACACTATAAACACTATAAAGGTGAACGCTAGAGGCAAATGCTCTAGTAAAATTGATTATCACGCCATGTTATGAAGTTTAGCGAATACACAGTAATTTCCGATGTATTCCTGTAACAGTTCGAAACCGACCTTCCTTTAACCTCGGTGTGACTAATCAATTTGTATTCATTCTTTGATGAGCTTGCACGAGGTTGATAAGTATATTTATTTTCGGCTAGTGTTCCGATGTCTTCGCCTTCATCAGAGCTTATGATTCAAGTCGATGTCCTGTAATAGTGTAATGCAATAGATAGCGCTTGTGTGGCGCAGTGGTCGGAAGCTCCTAGCAATGCACACAAGATCGATCTCCGCGCCCTTGGTCCACCAAGCCGTCCACCCCCCGGTGCGGCAAATTGGTACCAGGCTTGCCTGAAAGAATAGCAGCACCGGCTCCATATATCGGTAAGCCACCACGAGTCATTGTAAAGGCCAGGTATGCATGCAGTCACCTCCAACGATGCTTGATGAAGTAGAATGCATGGCGCGTTCCTCAGGGATTGTTCAACACCGAGAGTTTTAGAGCTTTAATAACTTCAACAGTTGTCCATGAAAATCAGTATACCTTTGAATAACGGTAGATGAAAAGAAGACGTCATCAAGGACATTCAAAATACAGAGTGAAAAGAGTACGGCTCACTAAGTAAATTGGTTGATTCTAATTCAAGCAATTCTTTGTATTCTTGTTGAGCAAACGCGAGGTGTTATTATTATTTTTTTATTCACAAATTAAAATTCAATTCAAGTCTAAAGTCTAAGTCTGTTCTAATTCAATTCTAATTCAAGCATTTTTTGAGCAATTCTTTCAAACAGTGCTACTAACTAAGATAGAAGTAGCTGAGAGACAGGTGGAAAGAAGGACCAGCATGGTATGGTGGTGAACGCGTTACTCTCCGGAGTGGACCTCGTTCCACACCGCAGACACCTACGGTCGGGAGTTTTGCAAATATCTCAGCATCATTGAAGTGCTACTAGCGTTACAATGGTATGCACTCTTATAAGATCATATTCTTTATCCGAAGAATTTAATCCAGCAAGCATTTACAAATTTTTCTTAATGCTCAATGTGTCACTTGTGTTAACTATAATTATCTTAACCATCGAAGCACAGCGCTTAGAGATGTTATGTAGTAGCAAACGAAGCTTCGTTGGCTCGACCTCGTCCCGGGTCAGTCAAGCCGTTCATATCTTCGAGATCGAGAAGGGAAAGGGGGGGGGGGAAAGTTGCTTGGGAAAAGCACTTACATTTTCAACGAAGGATCATGGACGAAGGCTTATAGCTGCTGGAAGTTGGTGGAAGACTACGAGCACCATAGCAGAAGTGTCCCAGGAATGCAGAAAGAATCTGCTCATCCACCATTAAACGACATTCGTAAAGAGCACCAAAAAAAAGACTCAAGCAGCAGCCAAACATACAATCACATCCGAAGGTCTGGGATGATGATTCGAGATTCGAGGGAAGTAGTATTGGATTATGTAAATAATAGTTAATAATTGACAAGACATCGATGAAGAGGTATAGATCTGCTCACTGGAGTCCGATTTCCTAACCGACTGGTTGGATTTTTTCGGAGTGCACATGAGCTCATGAGTTCAAATAACTAAACAAACAAAGACTGAAAAAGAAAACCGATAAGATAAGGTACTCACGTAACATTCTCACATCCTTTGCTCACATAGGCGTTGTTTTGCGATACTGAAATCAATCGAGAAATATTTACTCGAATCTTGAAAGTGTCAACTCTTTATTTATCTTTTTGTGGGTGCTACCTACTGCTATAGTACTTTACTTGCAATTTAATCACGATAACTTTACGTTAACAGTAGGATGCGTTCGAGAACGAAATAGATAGTTCATGAATACTACGTGTCTCATACACAAAAAGAGGGTCAGCTGTCTCAAAATGATCTTAGTTCTAAGGTTTCAGCAAAAAAAAAACTAGTGCAATTAATTTTTCCTTGATTGATTTTTTATTTCCCTACCACATCACCAAGTTGTTTTCGAATAATATTAGGGCGCGTGTGGCGCAGTGGTTGGAGGAGCCACTGCGACACGCACGTGGAGTCGATCATGCGCCCATGGCCCACCAAGCCTTCCATGCCTCCGGGGTCGGCAAATTGGTACCGGACTTGTCTGGGAGGATAGCAGCACTGGCTCGATACATCGGCAAGCCACCGCGAGTCATTGTATAGGCCAGATATGCATTCAATCACCTCCAACGATACTTAATGAAGTCGAATGCATGGCGTATCCCTCAGGAGTTGATCAACGCCGAGAGCTTTATCCTTTATCCTTTTATAGCAATACTGCTCGACAAAGTTCATCATCAGCTTAACGAGTATTTACAGTTCTAGTAACTTTGGGAAGAAAATCCACCCTGCATTTTTCAAGAAAGAAACCCTTCTAAAGTAAATAAACGGGATTGTACAACTTACTTGATGTCTTCACGCACATATCGCCATAGCAGACACCATGACCGCATTGATACGGCTGATTACACTGATAACATCGTAACTTCAACACTGAACAATCAAATACATAGATAGCGAAAGCAATTTGAGAAAAAAGTTAGCAAATCTCAAAGGTGCTTTCTATCGGGTGGTTTTCTCATCCTTAATTCAAATAACCTTCTCAACCTTGGCTTGAACGGGCTTTATCTAGGTCGCTCGTGGAAATTCTACACAGATTAGAGTACTCCACAGTAGATTCTTGGTTGTTGGCTCGATCCTAGCGCTCACCAAGCCTTTTTTCCTTTTGGGATCGATGAACTGGTATAAGTTCTGTATGGATAAAATAAAGGATGAAGCTCTCAGCGTTGATCAATCCCTGAGAGATGCGCTATGCATTCGACTTCATTAAGCATCGTTGGAGGTGATTCAGTATATACATGATCTTTACAGTGACTCACGGTGGCCTGCGGATGTATCCAGCTAGTGCTGCTATCCTCCCAGATAAGTCTGGTACCACTTTGCCGACCTCGGAGGGATGGAACGCTTGGTGGCCATAGGCGCAGGGATCGATTCCACATACGTGTCGCAGTGGCGCCTCCAACCCCTGCGCCACACGCGACCTTTAGTTCTGTATGGTAGGACAAAAATATAGACATGATGTACCGTCGGCAGGCCAGCGAAAGCCATTGTAAAGTTTGTATATGCACTGAATAAAATCTGAATTGCTTCGGATAAAGTCGAATACACAGCAGGGAATAATCAACATCGAGGATCTTCTTTTTTATAAGTTATATAAATTCCATGTTTTCCATTGTTCATAGAACGGTACGGTTTTTACTACATTATAAGTTACTACTATACTTTGTGAGAAATAAACAATATTATTTATTTATTTATTTATTTACTGTCTAATAGTATATTTCACGGCAGGGTATTAACATATGTGACACAACCACAATGATGCTGAGATATTTGCAAAACTCCGATGTGGGCTCCCCAGATCAATCCCATTGACGAGTGATTGCTGATGGGGAAAGAACGATAGGATTAGCTGAGAAACAGGCGAAATGAAGAACCCTCATGGTGAAAGCGTTAGCCCCCGGAAAGGGTAGTAGCGCATTCGTTCCTCACCGCAGATACCTGCGGTCCCTAGTTTTGTAAATATCTCAACATCATTGTGTCTGTGTCAAAAATAAACAATAGTTCTATCAGTATAAAATATTCCGTTATAACACTTTGTTTCACTAAAACAACCAATACTTATGTTTAGTGTAGGCGAGCAGCAATCTGATGTATTCAAAAAAAGTCGACAAAATGAAGAAGATAGAACTTTCGGCGTTGCTCATTCCTTAATGGGTGCGCCATGCATTCAACTTCATCAAGCAATGTTAGAAGTGACTGAATGCATATCCAGCCTAGAGTGACCTGCCATGGCCTAACGATGTATCGAGTCAATGTTGTTGATACCGCAAGACCATTCTGGTACTAAATTGCTGATTTTGAGGGATGAAGGGATTGATGAGCGAGACGTGGGCTGGAAACACCAACCAACACAATTTGTACTGTAAGGCATCTCAACTACTGAACTCAGAATTAAATCAGTACTGAAAGAAATCGTTTGAAGCATGTCATGTCGAACAACAAATTATTCACTAGGAACACGATCTTATGATGACTAGTTTTTGAAGAGCCAAGAAACCGTTTGCGAAGAAATGAACAGTCACGCAGCAGAAAGCATCTCAATAAAGAGAATAGTTTTCAATCAAACGCTTTATCAAAATATGTCATTAAAAAAATAAAGGATCGCTCTTAGTGTCGATCAATCCTTGAAGGATGTACCATGCATTGGACTTCATTAAGCATCGCTTGCAAGTGTTTGAATGCATATCTGGCCTTTACAACGACACGCGGTAGCCTGCCGTTGTATCGAGCCAGTGCTGCTATTCTCCCACACAAGTCTGGTACCAATTTGCCGACGCACACGAGCCCTTAGGTCATTACTGTTTCCAAATGGGATTCCACATGGAATCGATTGAGATTTTCACATAGATGTTCTGCTTTCAAAAGCTACAAATACACGCTTTGTTACATAATTGGAAGATATGGATATTAAAAAATTGATTAACAATAGAGTAGGCCTACTTGTCAGTTCTAAAGCAGTATCACGATTTTGGAGGTCCATAAACTAATCACAAAAAATCTGAAGGTTTGATGAGCATTTCCATTCAGACTCGTATCCCGTTCCAGCTTTATCTGTAGACAGTTCCCAGGTTACCGAGACGAGACGACTCCACCCATTCAACGCCGTCTATGACAGCGGAGAAGAACTGTTTCTCTGAACATGCAACAGTAGAGGAGTAGGCGGTGTCGGCGTTCTCATCAATACGAGTTTGTCCATGAGCATCGAATCATTGGAACAGCTTACAACCCAAATCGGACGCTTACGATTAAAAAGATGTAGATCAACACCGGCTTTGACAATCTTCGTCGTTTACGCGCCAACATCAAACTATGACGAAGAAGAAGTCGAAGCGTTCAACATGGATTTGGAGAGGCTCTACAGAGAAGACCATACAATCTTCAAGGTCATCATGGAAGATTTCAATGCCAACACTGGACCAAGAAGAACGTCTAAATAACGTCACATTGGGATCCACGAACTAGAATGCAACGAGCAGGGTAAGCGGCTATCTGAGTTTATCATGGCGACCAAGACCATCCACGGTAACTAGCAATTCCAGAAGCCTCATCGTTAACGATGGGTGTGGGAATCTCCCATACCGAAATAGACCACACCATAGTAAATAGAAAGTTTTGCCTAACCGATGTCGCTGTTGTCTAAAAATTTTACACTGGACCATACCACCGTCTTCTTCGCGCAAGATTTCATTTCTCGCCGAAAGGAGAAAAAGCCGCAAAATTCAAAAGCCGAAGTCCCAGAACCACCACAAACTGGGACTTATTCAACTCATTAGTCGGCTGTTGGAAAAATGCCGTTGTCGAAAACATCGACGAGGAATACGATCGGCTCATTGAACATCTTCACGTCAGCGCCATGAAAGCTGAAAGTTCGAAGGTCTCCTAGAGACGTCTGTCTCCAGAAAGTCTCGAGCTTATACGCCAGCGTGCAATCGCACGAGCTGCAGGCAACCTTGAACTAGCGTCCGAGCTTGCGAAACAATGCAGACAGGCGATAAAAGAAGATCTTAAAGAGAGAAGAGCAGCAGTAATGGTCGAAGCTGCAGAGGCTGGGAAAAGCATTCGCAAAGCGCGCCGAAGCTTCGCCAAATGATGATGCTCGACTATTCCCTAAACGAGTAGAACCCACTGGGCTAGTCTTGCACGCGACAAGGAAAAATGGAGGATTTACTGGCGCCCGCTCGAGTCACTTTACGATCAACGGGACTACAGGTGATACAAGTGATATAGTGATAGTTCCAACAAGCTCGACATGGGTAGTAGATCGGCATAATTTATCATGTAATCCCCACTATGTATTCCAACGCACCGATGATTCGCTTCAGCGGTAGGACACACTGCTTTTCTTTTTGGTCAACTATTGGGGAAAGTAGACAATGCGTTCTGCGCTCAGGTAAGAAGGAAGCGATTATCGTGGCCATTAGTGAACACGGAATTGCCACTAAAATAGAGGAAGAAATTTTGGAAAAACATGCAGAAAGTCAGTAACCAGTATCTCAACAATACAGTCTGTTGCAATCTGTGGCTTACTAAACTCCTTTCCTCATTGCCACCTCTTGTCGCTGATCATCAAATTGAAGGCAGTGTTTTCTAGAACCTCCCAACGATTGACCACCTCTTCGTGACTGGGAGTAGTTTCTGGACGTCGCGCAGCGATGTGTAGCGAGGTAATTTATCCCACCGCAGATCCTCTCAAGCTGAGAAGCAGTCCGGCGTTACCATCAGAAGCCCAGCTAAGAGTAAACCAGCACCAGGATCCACCACCGTCTTGGTATGAAAGTCGCATGGTGGTAAATGTTTCTCTGATCCACTCTGACCAAGGGCTGCTCCAGCTCGTGGTGTTGAAGACCTGGGGAAGACCATGGCTAGGCTAACCTTGGGATTCCATGGAACCACAATGGCTTAACCACCAAATCCCCGATAAATGATGATTATGCTGAGGCTCGAACAACCAGTGATGATGGGCCGATTAAGTGTCAAGTGTTATGTGTTTTTGGATTTTGGCATGATTCGTCTATTGGAACCGACCTTTTTCGCCAGCATTTCGGACCTGACGATAACGACAGTATCACTTTGCCTACTGGCTGACTAAAACTCGAAGACATTTCTGGCTTTATAATTTTGAAAAGTCCGTAATCTTCGAAATTGAATATATTCGTCGTTCAACTTGCTTCCATGTAATTTTACAAAAAATATTTTCTCCCACTCGCAAACATTAAAGATATGATACTTACCCAGATAAAGACTGGGCGGCACTCATTAAGGTGTTAATACCTCTAGGTGTTAAAAGACGAAGTCGAAAAAGCAATAATCGAAATAAGCTTTCCATAAGGGTTACTACGGAACTTTTCCCGTACTATTGCGATGTTTGTTTATATCATTTTCACTCATTTAGATTAAAACGATATAAAAAAAATGTGATGTTGTGCTTTCACATGAAAATTAACTATTTTGATTAACCTAAATGTATATTAATATACAGCGTTTAATATCTATTACTTAATTATCAGATCTTTCTGGTATTTCTATTAGGAAGCCCAGCTAAGAGTTAAACCAATACCGGGATCCACCACCCTCCGGGGGCCAAATTAATCACAACGTGGCAAATCTCCCTCTGATCCAAAAGCGCGTCCACTGCCTGTGGTGGTGACGACGTGGGGCAGAGTTTGGCCAGCCTGACCTCGCGACTCCAGGGAACTGCAATGGCTAGACCAGCAGAAGTACGAAAATGTAGAAATTATGAAATTATGCTGGGGCCCACACAACTAGTGAGAACGGGCTCTCCAAGTATCCAAGTGAGTAAGTGAGTAAAAGTAGGATTAACTTATCAAATCAGGGATGAAGGAAGAAGTTCTCTTTACTCTTCAAGAGTCTACCAGCCTACCGACTCTTAGGTAAGAACTCTAGGGTGTGATGGATTTAAAAGCTTGGTGGTTAGCTATGCCACCATACACGAACTAGTTGATGTCTTTGTATATGTCTTAGCATGCTTTCTCTTTCAATGGATTATAGCAGTACCTCAATATAAGAATGATTTTTTTTCAACGTTCACTAAGGAGTTTTTTTTATTTTATTCAATTATTCAAATGAAATACTGCTTTAAAGGATTCCATAGCATCACTCGAAATAAACTGTCTATGTGCATTTAATCACTTTCGTATAAATTCGTATAGAATGGATAGCACAATGGCAACGATCTTGGTCATTAGGCGACGGTTCAACTCACCAAGGCGCTGATTCGTTCTCTCGCCAGGCCAATCAAGTCTCTCAACCCTCTGTTGTGGTCATAAAAACTGGTACCAGGCTTGTTTTGGAGCAGTTAAATGGCTCCCTCTTATGTAGTAATGCTCTAGCATAGTTACCTCAAGGCTCCAAAAGATTAGGCTGGACCAGTATTCAAAGACATTCGTAAAAGGATAAAGGATAAAGCTCTCGGCGTTGATCAATCCCTGAGGGATGCGCCATGCATTCGACTTCATTAAATATCGTTGGAGGTGATTGAATGCATATCTGGCCTTTACAATGACTCGCGGTGGCCGGCCGATGTACCGAGTCAGTGCTGCTATACTCCCAGACAAGTCTGGTACCAATTTGCCGACCCCGGAGGGATGGAAGGCTTGGTGGGCCATGGGCGTATTCCACGTGCGCGTCGCAGTGGCGTCTCCTACCACTGCGCCCCTCAAAGACATTCATAAAGAAGACGAAAGTCGTCAAGCGCAAAGAAAGCCACACTCCAAATGTTCGAAAGCCTTCGTTGATAGTGGATGCGAGGAAAACAATGAAACGCAAGTAGTGCCAATTTTCACACAGTGTGACACATGTCAGGTCGAGTGATATATTAAAAAAACGAAGTTTAACTCACAGCTTTTGCTGGCATAGTCCTTGTTATAACCGAGCGTTGCTCCAGCCAAAAGCAACATTAGCACTAAGCAATACCTCATGACATTTCTAAAAATAAGAAAACGCATTAAATTGAAGAAGAATGATCGTTTTCTTTTGGCCCAAGAAACTGAGAAAAACAAACGATGGCCACAAAAGAGCAAAAACACGAAATCAACGGAAGACGGATCGACGAAAGCCGGACAGCTGAATTCACGCGGAATATAACGTTAATAATGCTGAGATATTTGCAAAACTCCGAACAGCAGGTGTCTGCGGTGGGAAACGAACGCGCTATAGTCTTTTCCGGCGAGTAACGCGTTCACCATCACACCATGCGGGTCCTTCGTTTCGTCCGTATCTCTGCTAGTTCTATCGATCACTTGCCATCAGCAATCACCCGTCAACCGGATTGATCTCGTGAGCCCAAATCAGCATTAAACCCAATTAAGCTGAGGCTATAGTTATGATCACAATCTTAACCTTTTTGTTTATTACCTATTCTTTTTAATGTCACGGTATGTTGCGAAAAAAAACGTAGGACCTGCATGGGGTGGTGGCTAACGCGGACTCTCCGCAAACGACAATGGCGCGTTCGTTCCCCACCGCAGACACTTGCGGTCTGGAGCTTTGCAAATATCTCAGCATTATTAGCGTTATATTTCGCAATATATCCTGCCGTTAAAAAGAGTAGGCACTAAATAATAAGTTGAAACTGTGATGACCACGTGGAATACTTCCCTTGTATCATCTGGTATAACCAAAAAAAAATTTAGTGCAGAAGTTAAAACTCCGAGAAGAGAATTCTTTCATAGCTTCACATCACTGAAAACCTTGGCACTTTTTCTCGCCAATTTCGAACCTATTCAATCCTTTCATGACTTCGCTTCATTGAAAACCTTTGTTTTTCTTCCATGACTTTGGTGCTAAGAACCTCTGTTCTATATTCCTAATTTGTCAGCGACATACTTTGTGGTGTATTTTAAGCGAACATCAATAAGAAACAAAACAGGAAAAACATATTACATTAAGACACATAAATAGAAACCATAACAGAACACACACGACGTTCGTCATTTACTCCAGAAGAAATCGGAAATCGTATGAAACGCACATTTCATGGAATAGATGGGAGAACGACAGGGACAGTCATCGAAAAATGGATAGCGACAACTCGTCCACTTGCTATGGTATTCAAAGAAAAGCTAAAAATACATCGATTTTGTCATTAAATCTTAAAAAATTGGCAACGTGCTATGGACAGGGGAAGGCGACAACCGCCGCCATTCGGAAAGTGGAGGAAAAGCTCAGCTCGTAGGAACAGATTCCATATGCATTGAAAATGCCAAAAGAACACTTTAACCAAAAATTAAGTAAATTATGGCGTATATATAGCTCATAATTCGCTGACGTAAAGCTTGTTTTCTAGATTTTTCAACGGTTCTCATTATCAACCGTCCATAGAAACACCTGGCTGAAAGGAACCAGGTGCTGCACATGTTGTTCAAAATTAAAGGTTCAGTGTGAGGCAGCGATTGATTTATGAAATCTACAAGTAGCACATTACATAAATCACTATATATCAATTTGGAAAAATAATAATTGGTAAGGTGATGGGTTTATGTGGAGGTATGTTGACGACGCAAGCACCCCACTACCGTATCCCACCCACATGGTCCGTGCTGAGGCTGTCCGGATGTTGTAAAACTACAAAGTAATCCACTCTGTATATTGAGCTTTTTTTCTCATTTTTTTTTGAATTTTTCGCATTACTTTTCCACATAAATGTCATATAAAAGTAAATAGAGTCGCTGATAGCTTGAATTCTCTGCGCCGCTCTCATGCCAATTCCACATTCGAATGGAAAGAACGAGTTTATTATTCCGTTTCGTTTCATTTCAACAATAGTTAACGAACTGAAGTCGGATGCCTTGAGGAATAACAGGAAGTCGCAAATACTGACCGTTGACAACATCCTAATGCATGTCGCCTAATCGGTTCGTACGGAACACTCACTTTTTCTTCTTTCTAATTGTTCACTAATTATAACCATTGCAACTATTGGATCGATTCGATCCTACGCCCTGGCTTCACCAAGCTTTCCACTTCATGCTTGATAGATCGAGAAATTGTACTAAACTTGTTCGGGGGAATAAAAACTGTTTTGATGTAGAAGTTGGTCACCGCAAATCATTACATGGGCTAGATATGCAGCCAGTAGACGCTGCGACGCCTCGAATGGGGTCGAATGGATGGGCATTACTTAATGAATAATTGACGCCAAACCTTTATATTTTATCCCTTCAATCATCATAAACCTTACTGATACTGAAACACATCACCTGAAAACGAAGCAATGGAAAAGTAGCTAATAGATTGAAATTTGATAACTTCGGTGTTAATGCGTCTAATGTCAAGGCATTACAGAGTTTCACATCGTCTTATCGAACTACGGAAAAAAGAGCTGGAACCAATACAAGTAAAGGAACAAACATAAGAATAGCAAAATTCACTCATTCATTACCAAAAAATCACCTATTTTTTCTCCTACTCTTTTTTTCCCTCTTTTCTGTATTCGACTATTCGACTACTTGGATTACCCGTATTCATGGCCAAGCCGACTCTAGCACGATTTCCACTTGACTGGTAATTCGCTGCCAGAGGGAGATAATCCTGCCTTGAAGTTAGCAGATAACTGTGCTAAGAACTTACAAACTCGGTTACCACTGGCAGCAGCCGGTTCTTGTGAAACGAAGTGCGCTTCATCAATTTGCTCAAAGATAAGCTCCAACCAAGCAGGGTAGAAATGACTCCTAGCATTATTTTAGTCTCAGCTAAGGCAACTGAGAGAGATATCGAACTCGTCAGCATGGTTGGACCTGTTGGAGGATGAAGCCAATGTCTCACGTGGAAGTTCGGCTCGCAGAAACCTCCTTATGGAAACGTCAAATTAAATATTGACATATTTTAGGTTGTCCTCGATACCTTACATAATTTCATCCAATTTTTTTAAACCAAACACCCAAGTTAAAAATAATAAAGCATACCTCCATATTTTAGTATACCTTGTTTTCAACAGGCCATTAAAGAAGAAGAGGAAGAAGAAAAGAGGACAAGAACTACAGAAACATAAGCAAAAAATGAAGTTCCAAGAATACAAGAACAAAAAAGTGATTTTGCTAGTTTTCATTTGCTGATTTGAATGAATGAAAACGCTAACGCAACGGTTTAGCGGGTTATCAGAGTAATACTTTAGGGGCACCTCAGACTGGTAGTTATACCTGGCCTAAGACGCCCCGTGAAGAAATAAAATATGCATGGATGCGTCAAGAAAGAATAGACTAAAGGAATGATGAACGATCCAGAAGAGGAGGAGCACTTAGAACAACAAGAGAGTGATGATGTCTAAAAAGATAAAAAACAAATTTCTAAAAATAAGTACACTGTGGGCTTATTGATTACAAACAAGACAAAGAAGTCTATGGAAGAGAAAATATTACCTAGGGTCCGTGGAATCCAGAACAATGAAGCCATCAAAATGAATTTTTAGCAAGGTAAGCCGTGGCTATGAAAAAATGCTGTCTAGATCAGTTGAAACTCTACGAGCTAGAACTTTCTAGGTAACTAAAACATCGAATACGTCACAATGACAGGTGCTCTAAATAACCTTTAAGAATTGAAGGATTAAAAACCCATTCAGGCAGCAAAATGGCCATCTGCCAGATTTTAAAATTTCTGACCAGTTTTGTCTCTTAGTTGTTATTGATACCGCAATTTATTTATGCCGATCTGCCTTGATTGGGATTTGAATCCAGAATGAACATAGTTTGCTTTGGAATGATACTGTAGTGGGAAAGTTTCCACCAGTTGTCATGTGAAGCTGGCCATGGTTTCTCAAAGTTCTGACGTTTCTTGTAGGTGTTTTAAAACATCATGTAGATAAAGAAGGTATAAAGTAGGAGTGTAAAACATTACATATAAATAACTGGAAGCAAAAGGCATGAAGGATACAAATGCATAAAATACATAAAACCTATCGAGCGCATGAAGCTAACCCTAGTTTTAAACTCAATTTAATCCTTTCTATGTGATTTTTTCGGTCCGGGAAATTTTTGCGAATCCTTTCATTTCGACTTCATTACATGAAAATAGTTTGCCGACCAGTTGGCTCTATCTGCTGGTTCCATGGACACTATTGGCTTCATGATTAGCCCTCCGATACTTGTTTTTCACTGAACGACATCGTTCTGCAGAGCATTAAACTACTAAAGGCATTTATATAGATACTAGAAAAAAATACGCTAAAGATGGGAAAAAAGGTTAAGTAGAAGGAAAAACAGGCCAAGTATGTTTTTTGTGACACGGAGACGTTTAGTTTCCATAATTGCGGAAGCGAAAAACGGCTAATCAAAGTGTTGTCATAAGTCAAGACTACTGGAGACATGGAGGAGGTGTTTGCTAAGACTTTCCTATCGTTTCTTCCAAAAAACCAAAACAGCGATTATTTTTAGAACGCCCGTTCCTCGTACATTTTTTAATCACCTATTCGTGACAGAGCTCGAACAACTTTTTCTAGTTTCATTTCTGTGGAAGTGTTAAGGTTAACCTTCATCAATCAAGCTTCCATAGCACCGTTCCTCTGGAAGCCAGATATAAAAACATAATGGAGTTCTTCGACGAGGGTAATTTAATAGGATTTCGGTTTGTTTCTACAGCAACACAACACCTACGAATTCTCTATTATAATAAATAGTGTTTAATTCAAGGCTGAATTAAGTAATGGAAATAACTCGAAAGACCGGCTTTTTATAGACTTCAACAGAAATAGTTGTTGATGTATTTATTTACATGATCTTATAAACTGATCTTCTTCAGCTGATGCGAGGTTGGTATAGGTCCTCGTTGTCGTTGGGTCCCACTCGTAACATCGCGGCGCACTCTGAGGAAGGCGAAATCGCCGAAACGTTAGCCATCGACCAAACAACACCAACAACAACGACGACGACAACGAAGACCTGTACCCACCTCGGATCACCTAAAGAGGATTAGTTTATAAGATCATGTAAATAAATATAAGTAATGGAAATGGTTAAGTACGTTTTCCTATAATCCTTCTAGCAAATTTGAAAAGCATAGACCACAAACACGTACATATACTGCGCCAGAAAGTACATCCGGATACCTTTCATACTGAAGAAATATTTTCATATTTTCGAGAAACAATTTTCGTACTCAAAAAATAATTTCACATTTTTTTAAGAAAAAAAATGAGAAGCATTCAGCATGAATGATGAGTAAAGTCGATCCTTAGTAATCTAGTCGGATTTCTTCAACAAAATCTAAAAAGACTTACTACAAAGGAAATCTCGAGAAGAGCGAATAGGCATTTTTGGGACAAACTACGATGAACTCGGAAACGCAAAGAGAAACTTAAAAACATTTGTAGGAAAATATAGCCAAACTCTGCTAAAGTTCTAAAAGTGGAGGGGCAACTGACTCTTATTTAAACTAATAAGGGAAAAATAAAATACCATAAAAATGCACAGTATTACTAGGAATATCGAGCAAGACTCTGCTTAACTTTTCTTCCCATGTCTTCGCTTAGTAATATGTCGCTCAACCTGGTTCGAATATTAGACGACCGTTGTCCAGAAAGCAAAGCTTGACAAAATTATAAACGTGGCTCACATTTTCGCTAAAGTGAACACAAATTAGATAGTGTTTATTGTTGAATGAATTCCTGTTTGTACTTGGATCAGCGACAACTCGTCTACTCCATAAAGAGCTCTACGTGAGGCAACGATCCTTCTATACGTGTGTTCAACGATGTAATCCAATATTGTTTGAGTAAACATGTGACACAATGAGTGATGAAATAACCAGCAACATAAAGGAAACAAAACCCATCATACGGTTAAAAATGGGACATCAATCTTCATATAATTCAAAACTATGAAAATTTTTATTGGAAAATCCCGACATATATAAGATAAGATTTTATAAAATAACAAGATCATACTGATTAAAAGGTTCTAGAATAGTGCCTGAGCATCATATGCCAAGTATGTGACGAGTACTGGCTTCCTATGTGATTTACAATATCCTGTAAGTAATGAAATAGAGGTTCATACTTTTAATTGATAAAAACGTGTAAGCATCCCAACGATTTACCGACTGATTGTGGCTGGGAGGTGCTCCTGAGTATCAGGCTACGATGTACAGTGGGTGAATTCATCTACTCAGCAGGGTGTTCAGCTAAGAGTAAACCAATACGAGGATCCACCACCTTTTATGTCAAATTCAACATTTCAAATTTAATCCTACAACCTCGCGTAGTCGTCTCACTCTGTAATTTTATACAGTCTTAGTTGACAACGTGAAAAAATGGACAAAAAAGTACCGTACCCATCTTTAAGAGCTAGGTTGATTGCATGAAATTTCTCTCTACACAGAGTTGATATGACGACTTAGTCAATCATTTTATAATAAGTTTTCATCCAATCAGACTTTCACCTGCTTCGTATAGGTAAGACATTCAACTTTACTATTAAATTAAAGATAAACGAGTTACTTTCTCGAATAGCGTAATTGTTTTTTAAATGTTCTCGAGTGCAGATATCACTGAGACCGCCACTAAGCAGGTAATTTGTCATCTACAACTGTTTGCTACCTTCGCAAGCTGTGTTATAACCACAGCAAATGAATTTTTCTAAGAAAAATTGAACTGGGGTTCAAATATTCTGTATTGAGCATCGAATATAAATTTTTTATGAAGAATATGACTTTTTTTTAGAAAGTCATCAAAAAAGGATGAATCTCTCGGTGTTGATCAATCTCTGAGAGATGCGTCATGCATCGACTTCATAAAGCATCGCTGGAGGTGATTGAATGCATATCTGCCCTTTACATGACTCATGGTAGCCTACCGATGTAACAACACACTGCGGCTATCCTTTCAGGCAAGTCTGCCACAAATTTGCCGAACCTAAAGGGTGGAAAGCTTGGCGAGCCACGGGTGTGGGCTTAATCACCGGTGTGTGTTGCAGGGCACCTCCGATTGCTGCGTAATACGCGCATCCGAAAGGCACTGCTGTTGTTAATCAAGAATATGCATTTCTGCTGCGCCTGATAGTTAAAGGATAAAAAGGATAAAGCTCTCGGCGTTGATCAATCCCTGAGGGATGCGCCATGAGTTCGACTTCATTAAATATCGTTTGAGGTGATTGAATGCATATTTGGTCTTCACAGTGACTCGCAGTGGCCTGCCGATGTATCGAGCCAGTGCTCTATCCTCCCAGACAAGTGTGGTACCAATTTGCCGACCCCGGAGGGATGAAAGGCTTGGTAGGCCATAGGCGCAGGAATCGATTCCACGTGCGTGTCGCAGTGGCGCCTCCAACCACTGCGCCCCACGTGCACTTGCCTCATAGTTACAATAATTAATTCGTAATTTAATTCACCTAGTGGCTTACAAAAATTATTGAGGAAGATAGAGGAACTGGGATTTTTACGATGAACTGGGAATTTCGCGCACCGTTCCCTACTCCAGTATCAATTGAATCGATTAGATGTTTAACTGATTAAGGAGTAAAAAAATGTATGACAATATCTATTTCCTTCACTAGAAGCTGAAATTGGTGCAAACTGAAAAAAGCTGCTTTGTCCTAATCACATGCTAACAGAACAACTGAGACCACATGCTTTATTGAAAAGCCTTTTAACAGTGCGTTTAATCATATTTCATCGATTCCCATTAAAAGCCTACTCATAAACATCAGGATCAAGAACACGCAGTGAGATTTTCCTTACTAGAAATTTTTTGAAGCATTTGCCGAAAAATGAACTTTAAAGATGAGCAGTGCTCCGTGCACATTATCTGGATATAAGAGCAACTCCGTATCTGATGACACACGCTCACAACACATCTATTCATAAGTAAAACAAGAAATAACACCATATTTATTTTTAAGGATAGAAGCATCGAGTCAAAAGAACCATTAGAAATAGAATGTGGTAAGGATCGATAAGTGGAAGAAGGAGAGGTAGAACTCTACGAAGAAGTAAAACAAAATTATCCAGCAGAGGAGCACGTCAGCCGATGTCATCCGGGACCACAGGGAGCAGTAGTAGCAAGCCAAAAAGGCCTTTTCGAAGAGAGTACGGTATAGAACAATAAATACTAGGAGCAGAGGTAAAACACTACGAAGAAGTGAAACAAAATCATTCACGAGGTGGAGTACATCATTCAGTGTTATCATAAACCAAGGAAAGATGAACATCTTTCAGCTTGTCGACTATCGTTTGCCAGGTCAATCGTTTATGAAGATGCTGGAGTAGGATAACTATACGAATTATAACTGACATCTCCCACGGGATAGGCATTGCTCGTTCCGCACTCGAACAACACCATTCATATCATTTGAGGTTGAAAACACAAAGAACAATGCGTGCAGTCAAAAACAACCTCCTAGCTAATCGTAGAAAACACCCTTGATTCAGTAATTCCTAAGACCATATTCCTATCAACCTCGTCATTGATCAAATCATTTATTGTTTACCTGATGAGCAAACACTTTTCATTCACTTGTAAATAAAAAATTCCATTTTAAAGCAACTTAAAAACGTCTGCACATAATCTTAAAGGGATGGTTCCGTGATATTCCTATAGGTTCATAGAGATTATAAAATCCTTGAAGGACTTCTAAATTGTGAAGAAGAAGCACTACAAAGTGTCTCTTTCGTCACTATCACATAACTAAGATGTGAAACTCATACCACATCTATAAATCTTTCACGAAGTCTCTATGGACGACTTGCGCCTTCGGGATAACTGGCGATGGCAATCGATGGACAAGACTTGTGTGGTTTATTCTTAGCCAAGCGACTTCAATGTTGGATAGTATAGCCAGAAATGGATGGAGCAGTCGTTCGAGAATCGGCTTGAACACCATTTACATTTAAGTGTTTATGGCATAGTATTTCAATACTTCACCATCTCGCTTTCTAATAATATAATAATTATAATCTTCGCAATAAAAAACATTTCAACGTCGTGAAAAGTGAAAAGAAGAACGTAGTTACTTAGTCGAACAAGATTTAGACGGTAAGGTATCTTTAACGGACACAAAATTTGCTCTCTGGTCCATGTTGTACCTTTTATTACTTCGTGATTCCGGTTGTAAAGCAATCTTCGACGGCTGATCAAAGTGCTATAGGGACCATTCCAACTACAAAAAACGAAGAAGTTCTGGAGAAACTTATTCACAGATAGAAAACTTTCCTCCGACTAACAAGCGCTAGCGGTTATCTATCGTGAACACCTGGAAGTACTTTAGCATTATTATATAAGATTCCAAGGAAGATATGCTGAACCAGCATTCGATATGTTATTGGAAAGAGAAAGCAGTAAACAAACCATCAAACCGTTGACAGACCTACCCACATACCAGCACAAACACCTCTAAGTACAGCTGCATTGAACCATCAAAATGAACGAGGAGGGTGCTTTGAGCCGTACTAGATGGCAGCGCGCACATAAATTTTCTAAAGAAGGTCTTAGTTGCTTGCTTGTGTTAAGGTAGGCTAGGCTATCTACGGCATTTTATCGAAGGTCGCTGAAGTATTTTCTATTTTAATGAGAGATTGACAATGTATCAGATTTCTCTGCAATTCATGAGACCACGAGACAAATTCGGAACATGAACAAGGGTTCTTACAATAACCACGGCAACAAACAGTGGTTGAATTAAAAGTTAATGCATTGGCTATGGCGCTGGAAAAAGTGGGATGCACACCGTTTCCTCGTTTTTACACGGAATTTATCACAAGGAAACCTTAGCGCCACAATAACAGACAAATGTGCTTAAGAACTGAGAAAAAATTACAGAGTGATAACTGCTTGAAAGAGTCCTGCTTACAAAATTTCAGGACAAAAATTGCGTTCTATTCCAGAATGAATATATCTCACGCGCTTTCTCGTTTGACTAATTTTTAAGTGGTTCAGAAAGTACTTTCGAGAAATAGGGAAGACAACAATTTTGAGAAAATAGAAAACTACAAGTAAATTTATACCGTTGTCGATGAACGTATAACTTTTGTAAGCCGGAAGCCACTCAGATGTTTAGTGATGTTTAGTGGCGCTAATAAGGCGAAATGGTCGCTAAGTAATGAATTTCACTCATGTAAATCCGATTTTAAAGTCGATTTGAACCAGAACAAGAAGAATAAAAATTAAACCAAGCATTCGCTGTCATTTGATTTCTGGAACGCGCCCTGCGTTGGACTCCATTCGTAGAATCGCCATGGTCTAATGCGTATCTGGCCTATACAGTGACTTTCAAACCTATACCAATATATTAAGTTGTTATTTCTATACTCCCAAGCAAGCCTGGTATCAATCACCTAACCCCAGACGGATGGAACGTTCGATAAGCCAGGTGTATAGGAAACCGATCCAGTGTGTATTGCCACTCTCTTCTCTCACTTACACATTCACTTTTGTCCGTTTCATATTTTAAAAAGGAAACGAAAGGCATTTACGCCATTACTGCTTCAACAATCACGTTTCACAGCCGTTGCTTACTACTAGTAGCCCGAATACCTGTTCTAATCACAATAATTTTCGTTAATAAATGAAAAGAAGGGAAACTATTGTGCTCTATTAAATATCGCTAGTGTTTGCTATGTATTAGAACTTGTGCAATTGGACAAGGAAGCATACGTCACCGGTTCAACACCTCACCAATAACGTTAAACTCCGTTTCCGTCCACAACTAAACAAAACTTGATACTTACTTAATATTTAAACGACCCGTCCTCACTAGTTTTGCGGATCACAGCATAACCACCATTTTTCGGAGATTTGCTGGTTAAGCCATTATACTTCCCTGGAGTCCCGTGGTCAGCGTGGCTAATGTCTCCCCCAGGTCTTCACCACCACTGGCAGCCGCAGCTCTTGTGGATCAGAGGAAGATTTGCCACTATGCGAATTTGATTCCAGGACGGTGGTGAATCCTGGTATAGGTTTACTGTTAACTAGGCCCCCTGATGAAAACGTCGGACTCCTTCTGAGCTTGGAAGACCCTGCCGGGGTATGAATCACCCGCTGTACATCGCTGTACAACACCCAAGAACACCTCTCAACCACGACAAGGCGGTAAATCGTTAGGAGGAAACAATATTTATCTAGATTTGTCTCCAAGAATTAAAACACTTTAGGTTATTTAGTCTCTTATATAGAATGATGAAATGTCTACATGAAAATGAGTTAGGACGGTCACCACAACTCTTATGAGACAAGCCAATGATGAGAATAGGCTCTGTGTGAGAGTTTTATATAGCACAAAGTTGAATCAATGAAATCTTAAGCGACTATTATCTATATTGTAAGGGTTATTCCAGTAGCACTTGGAACGATTCTGACATCAATACGAAGAGCCATTTTTCAAAGGAAAAAATATCCTAACTGACTTTTTGCCCAATGTACTAATTCACTACTGTTTTTCTGAATGACTATTGTCCTATTTCGACCGATTTTAACATCCGTGATAAAATATTTCATAAGGGCGCGTGTGGCGCAGTGATTGGAGGCGCAATTGCAACATGCACGTGGAATCGATTCCTGCCCCATGGCCCACCAAGCCTTCCATCCCTCCGGGTTTGGCAAATTGGTGCCACACTTGTCTGGGAGGATGGCAGCACTGGCTGGATACATCGGCAGGCCATCGCAAGTCATTGTAAAAGTTATAAATATATTTAATCAAATATTTAATTGCTCATATATTTAATTGCTGATAGCAAAGGTCGATAGAACTAGCTGAGAGGCAGGCGAAACGAAGGACCCGCATGGTGTAGTGGTGAGCGCGTTACTCCCCGGAAAGGACAATAGCGCGTTCGTTTCCAAGCATACACAGCTGCGGTCCAGAGTTTTGCAATTATCTCAGCATCATTAAAGTTATATTTCGCAATATACCCCGCCATTTAAAAAAAGTAGTCAGTAAATGATAAGTTAAAAAAAAACAGACAGTCTACAGCTAGAACTAACCACAATTAAGAACCGCAGCGTCATTTTCATTTTCCATTTCGAAAGTGAGCACAGTGGTAGTGATGTCGATCATCAGAGCACGGTGTTAGTTCGATCTCACCTCCGACTCGACAAGTTTCACATCCCTCCGGGAATGAGAATTTGGCACCGGACTTGTCTGGTAAAAGCTCATTGTCTGTAAACTAAGTGGGATCGTTTTAACCCGGCTACTTCGGAACACTAGGGAGAATCGACTCGACCAGAGGACAACCACGAAAAAAGCAAAATCTTCAGTACACGTTGTCGATGAAACCTTAAGAGATGCCGCTTGCATTCGACTCCATCCGAATTGTCGTTAACTAGCAGTTTTTTAATTTATTCCACACGACCTGTGTTCACATCTACTGTTTGAATCCCAGTAGTTCTTGCATTCGATTCGTTTCCTCGCAATCATCATGCATGTAGCTCTTTGAACTTTTCGCGTGTGGGTTCGACTCATGCTTGAGGATTGTCGTCTTCTTCATAGACCTCGCTGAATGCTGGTCGAATCGTTTCTCTCTGGAATCTTGGGATAGCCGGGTTGACGCGTTCTCACTACAATTGCAAAGAGTGGACTTTTCTTAGACAACGTATAAGTCATTGAATGCATGTTTTGCTTGCACAATGACTTGTGACGACCTACTGATGTAGTAAGTCAGCGTTGCTATATTCACAGACAAGTAGGATACCTATCTGCCGATCCGGAAAGATTAGAATGCTTGGTGAGCTCAGCAGGGTGTATTTAGTGCACTCAACACACGGCTGGCCTAACCAACCTCTGAAGGCACATCGTTTTGACTATGATTGATGTGCCGAGCGTGATAGTAGCACCGAAAACGTGCTCCCACCCGGGCGATAAAAACCTGAACAACGAGTGATGAGCTTAGCATCTAGGCTTACCGTTTACTGTCATAGTGTATTCATTACCACAAACGTAACCATGTTTAGATCTCGAATAATATATGGATAAAATATATCAACAGCATAGTAGCAAAATAACTCGTAGGAGTGTACAGTATTCAGCGTTGATCAATCTGCAGGGATGGTACATGCATGACACTCCATTCGTAGAACCGCGGAGGTGGAAAACTCAGTTAGCAGGACAGCAAGATTGAACCGGCGACCATGTGTATTGTATGAATTTTTTAATGACTCTGCTAAACTGGTTTCATAGAGGTAAACCAGGTTTAAAAAATATCAATAAAAGCTTGAAAAATGTATGGCAGTTTTTACAACTGGTCACTTTTACATATAAAGCATGGCTATCTATGGTGAAAATCAACTGAATGATGAGACTTGTAGGCTTTTTAGATGTGAAATATGAAGCTGGCATATGTAGAGAAAACTTACTTAGATTTGTTTTAAAAATACAAGGAACGAAGAAGAAGCTTTTGAAAGAATTCACAAAGAAGTAGTGAAGGGTAAATAATACGATCTCTTTGCACTCCAATTCCAAAAAGTCTGTACATATGTAATCCTTATAAAAACTCGAAAACTTATAACGGATCGATAAAACTAGCTGAGAGACAGGCGAAACGACCGACCCGCATGGTGTGGTGGTGAGCGCGTTACTCCCCAGAAAGGACAATAGCGCGTTCGTTCCCCACCGCAGACACCTGCGGTCTGAAGTTTTGCAAATATCTCAGCATCATTAAAGTTATATTTTGCGATATATAACCTGCCATTAAAAAGATAGGCACTAAATAATAAGTTAGAACTTATAACGGAATATACTGGAAGGTAGTAACATTCGTTGCCAGCTGTCAAAGCCCAAAAAAGCCAGAAAAGAATGCTTGACGACGTTTAGAAAGCTAACGCTAAAAAATAGATAATAGCCAGCTTCAATGTCTCGAAGAGCCAATTTCTCAGTTTCCTGCTGAGCCTCACAAGTAAGAATAGCAACTGTGCACGTCGTTCTTTTATTATTAAGAAGTTATTCGTTGCTTGCCACTATAGATTTGATAAACGTGGAATATGATAGATATCGAAGGCACAAGAGACTCCGAACTGATTCCGTGAAGATCTCGTCTTATCATAAATCCAGTGGATATTCCCAAATGTCGTGAACACGAAGTGCTGTGGTTTTGGGCATCACTAGCAGCGCTTTATAGCCTAGCGATTGGAAACTCGAATATAAAATTTGACTGGACAAAACAAATGATGGAGTTCCCAATAAATCTGAACGCAAATTATGCGAATGTTGCCAAAAGTGTATTGCAATGAAAAAGTGTAACAATTTCATGGACGACCAGTCACAACTCTGTGAAATTTTTCAGAATCCAGCCTACAACGAACGACGCAAGGAACGTGGGTTCATACTAAAATCGACAACATCATCGACCTTACGGCAACAGTAACCCAAGTAGTAGTACAGTACAATACAGTATCCCAACATGCCTTTGCTTTGAACTATCATTCATTGAGTGCGAAAAGTTAAATGCCACGAATATGATGTCTGAGAAGACATTTTTAACGAAACGAAAAAATGCAAAAATGGCTTAGCATTATAGCTCCAGCAACCGTAATAACCTAGGATATTAACACGTAGGACCAGAAGCTGGGTTTTTCGCAAGCTACTGATAATTTCTCATCCAAGTAGATGACCTGCTGAGGAAGATCCGACTGGATACCAACACGAAGCTGCCACATCGAGACGATGAGCAAGCGTGGACCATCGACTCGGATCATCGGCACTGATGAAGAAGAAGACGTTGAAGCATTAGCCGAAAATAAATATACTTACCAACCTCGTGCAAGCTCATCAAGGAAAGAGTACCTACTGATAATTTTTCGATGACTAGAATACTGGAGAAGTTGAAAACGTAATTAGTTCATGGAAAAGTCTTTGGTGTATGTAATTAAAAGCAAGTGCTTTTTCAATACGGTTAGTTGGATGGCAAAGTTGGTTAGTTCAATCGATCTTTGCCATCAGCAATCACCCGCCAGCGGGAGTGAATCGTTCGTTCCCCACCATAGACACCTGTGGTCCAGAGTTTTGCAAATATCTCAGCAACGTTGTAGTTATATTTCGTATTGTAACCTGCCATTAAAAATAGTAGGCAGTAAGTAAAACAGTAAAGTTGGTTAGTATTAAAATTTCCAACTGAAACTACGACGAAATTTGAGTTTTCTAGACTTTACGAAACCCTGTCAACGACGAGTTTTGGAGATCATTGTGCTCTATTGGACAGAATTTCGGTTGCTCAGCTTTCATTTCCGAAATACGAGCTTCGACCATAAAAAGCGCGCAAAATGGCTCTGGAAAATCGGAACCGCATTCGTAAAAAAGAGCGTTAACTTTAACTCTGTAGAATCGTAAATTGTAACGAATTCATTGCGACCAAGAAAGTCCACCGCGATCAAAAACATGTTGGTTTAAAGTTCAGAGCGAACTATCCTCACTCCACTATGCATTGTATTTAATGCATCTTAGGTGTTATGTTTTAGATACTTTTAAGAATTGCGGAGATCGTCCACCTACACCAGCAAATTGAAGGAATTTGCCTGCCGTGCAAGAAGAAAATCTCAACAAGGCCATCAGCATCGATAGTATCAGAAGGATTTCTTCATTTCAAAGCGTTCTAGAAACATTTCAAGAATGACTACAGGTTTTTCCCCACTCTTTCTTTTTAATCCTCCTCCTGAATCCTCTAGCAATACCGTTATCACCAACGAAACCCGCTAAATTAGATTCCTGTTCAACGTGTTGTTAAGAAAACGTTCGTATTATTCTTTCATGTTTACCACTTTTTCTAACTTTGTAAAAAAAACTTACAAAACAAGCTTAAATCAGAGAGCTTTATCATTAGCAATGAACATTAGTGTAGCAGGGATTTTCGTTTAGCTTTTAGGAGAAAAACGGGAAGAGAACGGCCCAATAATGAGAAGAATCCACACGGCTCGTAAAATGGGCTTGGGTTATTCAAAAACTATGTAGCAGCTACTTTTTTCTTCAATATCTTTTTTACTTTTTTGTAGATTTTTCAATTAAATATTTAATGAAACATTCACAAAGTGGTTTAATGTCGGTGCAATTTTGCTTTCGTCAAGGTCTGTACCAAAACTACAACGGACTCTTCGAGTTCAGGGTACAGCTCATCAAAAAATAGAGGCTTGGTTATGTCCAAGTGAATTCCCTAAGGATAGCAGATGTGAAGTTTCCAGAAAAAAAATCGACAACCAGTCGTAGAAGAAAAAAGCGATTAGTAATGTGGTGCATTCAATAATGAGCGAAAGGAAAAAATATTTCTCGTAAAAGTGCTCACCAAGACGTCCCACAAAGACTACCTTATACATCGTAGGGAAAATCCTTTATGTTGACTTCTATATCATCAGTGTTAACAACCTTCCCACAATTAGTGTGATAAAACAATATTGTCTTATCCGAAAGCTATAAGCTACATAAAGATGTCATCGTAGGTTAATTCATTCTCTTTCAGTCATTCCATCCTAAACCGCCTTCATTTCGTTCATACCTCTACTTTCATTGCTCCGACAACATTGGCTATTCCACTCGATACTCTCTCTTTCTTTCTGTCTCTCTCCATCGCTCTCGTTCTTTCTCTCTTCCTCTCTCTGTCTTTTCGGCTCTTCTACCTTCTCCAGAGGAAATAAAGGAAGAACGCTGGACTTCCTATCAGCTTGGGAGACCCTACCAGAGGAACGAATTCCCAGCTGTACTTCTCAGCACATCACTTAGAAACAGCTCCAAGCTATGATGAGGCGATAAACCGTTGCGATGTAAGCTGAACTACTAGGTCGAAATGCTCAATTACCAAACAGATTAGATGGGCTGTTGACGGAAGTAACGACTTGCATGGTATTATAACCACTCACTTTGTGACAGTAAAGCAAAAAAGAGTAGGGAAAAAATGTGAGCAGAAAGAAATCGTTTTATGAAATAAAAGTGCAGAATATAAGCACTATATTTATGTGAAGGAATTGGGCCTCCCAACGGTTTATCGCCTCATTGTCGCCGGGAGGTGTTCCTGGGTGTCGGGACTGTGATGTAGAGCGAGGGATTCATCTCCTCGCAGGGTCTCCCAAGCTGAGGAGTCCGGCGTTTTCATCAGGAAGGCTAGCTAAGAGTTAATGAATACCACGATCCACCACCGTCTTGGTATCGAAGTCGCATAGTGGTAAATCTCCTCTGATACACAAGGGCTGCAACTGCCTATCGTGGTATGTTATGTTTCTTCGAATGACATCAATATTGATTTCGTGAAAAGGTTTTACAAAGATAAAGACACGAAAAACTCTTTGCGAATGCATCATCTATTCAAAACTCCATTTATTGTCAATGATAAAAATTTTTAAAATAGAAAAAAAGGTGAAAACAAGAGATGACAGCCGAGTGATTGGAAGGAGGAGTAAACGGTTGAATCAACGCTATCATCTCATCTTTTTTTCCTCCAAAAGGAAAAAGGTTGCGATTCCACTACGCTTCAAAAAATTTGGAAAATTTCAAGTTAAGTAGAAAGATTTGAAAAGAAATCAATTAAATTAGACGTATATGACATGTATTCGTAAGAAATGCAGATAGAGTCGTTTCAGGTGAACGTTCAACATTACTACTAACTTATTTATTCGAGTAAACACCTTTTGCGACAACAACAAGGTTATTAAGTGAACTCAATTCGGCCGATTAGCAAACGGGAGGACGAATGGGCAAATATTTTTAGCCTTTCGTGTTGAAGAAAATCGAGTTCCAGCTTGAATGGCATACGCTTTGTGTCAGTTAACACGACAAATGACAGGGAGAACAGTCCGTTTTTCTCTTCTTGCCTTAACGAAATAGAAAAACAGTTTGTAATGTGAAGTTGATAAACGAATATCCTACGTGGAGATGCTTTTTTCAATTTTCTATCCAAAGGCGGGTAGCGATGTGCTAGCGATGCTGATCATCACGATAACGGTGTTGGCTTAATCCTGCATCAAGGTCACCAAACCAGATATTCCTCTGAAGTTGAGAAATTGGTACGAAGGTTGTCTGAGAAAACGCAACCCAGGTAGGAACACTATGGCCCGGTTATCTGAGTACTCCAGGATGGATCGACTCGTACAGCATTCAGCGACATCTGTGAAGAAAGAAATAACCTCAACCAGCAGCTCACAAGTAAAAAATAGAAAGATCCACCTGTAGGGTGGATGCGAGCAAACGAACTAAATGCAAGATGTGGTGGGACCTCCACAGTAGGTTTGAAGGAAGGGTCATGTAAAAGAAGCTTTTTTCATTGCTTTATGAGAAGTTAGAACATTTTGAAAAATTAATGGGAACTATGGAATATTTAAATCAAGCGGTGAAGGTCGTCCGTTCGGTTAAGCACTGAGGGCAAAGCAAGCTCGTCTTTTCTCTGGGATTGGGTTAATTGCTACTAGACTTCTCTGGGAGGATAAAAACTTGGAGCTTGTACATCGATGCGCTGTTAAAACTGACTGTTACAGGTTGATTAGGCGCTTAGACGAACTATTTGTTTTTCTTCGTTATTGCCATTATTATTCAGTTTCTGCCTGTAAGCTTATGTACTGTTTTTTAAACTACAAAAATATCCCAGAATTTCAATGCGATTTAATCACCCGGCAGAATGCCTAGTATTCTTCGTTCCTCTACGCCTGCCGCCAGCCTATCGAAAATGGGATCTTTTCCATGATGAGCGAATAGGCCAGTGGACACCTAATTAACTTAGTTAACCTTATCGATATTTGTCTAATTTACTCAAAGCCTATTTCCCATTTAGTTTCATCAAAATTGAATCCGATTCTGGTCATAGATAACTTTAGATCTGCCGTTACTTAAAACACTTCAGATGTTATCACTCGTGGGTTTGGTTCAACTCACACTTTCTGCTAAACCCTTAATAGTCAGGCATTCACTCTCTGCTACCAAGCTTTTGAAACTTACATTTTCCTTCGACTTTTTCACATGACCACTTTTTTATATCGATTATTTCTTGCTAACTTTCAACCTGTCTTAAATTAGTCGAAGTCAGTTATCCGAATATCTTTATTCGTCATCCATTCAGTTGTTTTGAAGCTGAAAAAAGTAAACCAATTCAATCACTCATTCGATGATTTGAGACAACTACGAGTAATTTTTTGATATTAAAGATTTTGCTGGCTTATAGAACAGACAACCGCTTTCAGTACTTTTTCATTTTACACGATCTGAGATCGAATAGTTTACGATTTCATCACTCCCTGTATTCGAATCGTTCCATCGCATTCGTCATCCAAGAACGTTTTGGGGCTTGCTTGTGGGTTTGGGATCTGTTTGAGGATTTTAGAATAGTGGAATGTCTCTGAATGATAGTGAAGTCGGTTCTCCCTAGTCCTATGATAGCCGGAGTAGCGAATTCCCAGATCAACGTCACGAGCTCATGATTTTGAGGAAGTGAAATGAGCTCAGAAAAGGTGGCAACTTCTCGAAACCGTAAGAATCGGAAGCTTGGTTAGCCTAATGTGGAGTCGTACCATCGTCTTAGTCGCAATGGATAATATCACTGTTATTGTGCTACGCGCGCCCCATTATTTATGTAAAGGTTTGAAGAGTTTTTTAGGATTTCATTTATCATATTCGTCGGTGCGTTGTGAAGGAAATACACACATTTTGAGTGGCTCTGCGACAACGAGCAGATTGAACAGCTGCTTCGACCTTTACATCTGTAGAGAATTTCGCTAGTAGCAACACATTTTACATTTCGTTAAGAGAAACAAACGACGTTGATTGTTTCATATCCTATACCTGCTAGACTTGCTGATAGAGAAGAATCAATAGTATATAGCTTACAAATCGGAATCGTCATTTTGTTACCGACAACTCTAAGCTAACCGTTAAGTGCACTGAAAAATGTATCAATTCAAATTACAATTTAAAAAAGAATTTTAATCGGGGGGTTGTTTCCGTTATTTTCTTTCCCTCATTCACTTCATTGGAAAAAAATGGAAAGTGGCTCCGTAGAGCAGGCAATACTAACGACTATTGAAGCAACGACCGGATTTTTCTGTTGATACTGAGAACAGAAACAAAGCAGGAGCACAACATGGAACATTTACTGAAGAGGATGGATCTACTGAAGATTCATGCCACATGAAGCTCGTCTTCAGAATATGTCGTCGGAAGAAAGCAGGAGAAACCTGTCGTTTCAAGTATGTTTTACTTCCGTTATAGTTGCTTCAGAAACAGGGAATCTATTCTATGTGCGAGTCTGCCACAAATGAAAGGTCTCTTCGATGGCTTGCCGTTATGCTTTCTGACTGAATAGACAGCTCCCAGTAACATAGGTTCAGTAGCGAATTTAGGTGAACCTACGTGAGCAAAGCAATAAAGTCTTTAGCATAGAAATCGTGAAACATACGTGACTACAGAAGAGCTTCACGCAAAGTCCACATGGAACACAAACAGTGCTCATAACTGCTCCTAATGCTATTCAAAATCTTAACCTTTTATTTACTGCCTATTCTTTTGTTTTAATGGCAGGGTATGTTGCGAAATACAACTTCTACAATGCTGAGCTATCTGCAAAACTTCGAACAGCAGGTGTCTGCGGTGGGGAACGAACGCGCTATTGTCCTTTCCGGGAAGTAACGCGTTCACCACCACACCATGCGGGCCTTCGTTTCGTCTGTCTCTCAGACTGTTGATGGGTGATTGCTGATGGCAAATGATCGATAGAACTAGCTGAGAGACAGGCGAAACGAGCGACCCGCATGGTGTGGTGGTGAACGTGTTACTCCCCGGAGAGGACAATAGCACGTTCGTTCCTCACCGAAGACACTTGCTGTCCGGGGTTTTGAACATATCTCAACATTATAGAAGCCATTCAAAATATTTCTAAATCTGTGTCGAAAAAAGAACAAAACAAGGTGTGATATGAAATCAAGGAGAAGTGATAAAATCGTTCAGTAGAGCAGCCAAAGAGGAAGAGTCGAAAAATTTTCAATTGTCATTCTCACATTGGACAACTGCACTTGTACTAACATAGTAAAAACTGTGCTGTTTTCTAACCACTGAACAGCACGAGATTCTTAATACACGATTTAGAAGAACTGGCAGAGTCAATTGCCGTGTCATCACACATCTGAAGGATTCTGTGATGAAGAGCGTTGGAGGTCCATGGCAACTAATTCGAGTCCCAGAAAAGCGATGCTTAAAAGGAAAACAGAAAAAGTGAAAAAAGGAAAAGTGAAAAAGAAACATGTAGCGGAGTCCGGTTCGTAGGAGCTGCATCTAATAACTCCACTGGTAAATGAAATGTACGGTCTTAATCATGCTAAATAAAAACTTGGTAAGAAAGTGCATTCTACCAATTAGAAAAACTTTACGGGAAAAGTGACTAATTTAGACTTAAAAGAACACATATGACCAGTTCGACAGGAAGTTCAATTTAAAAAGAGATAGGAGAGCCTAGGACAAGCAAATTATTGAGATATTACTGAGGACTTAGTTGGCCACCATTCTTCAAAGGAACGACACTTTCATTTCAAATGCTCGAGTTCGTAAATTATATAGGTGTGTTGAAAACACCTCCATAGTAACTAAAGTACCTCTGCAGTAACTTATCTATTTAACACTCTCGCGACAATTGGCAGCTATAAGTGTCACAATGGTGTTGCAGGAGTGACCCGTAAGACACCAATACAAGACACCAATAACACCTCCATTTTCTTTCCAGTGATTTATTTTAACAGATGGTACTGTTATCCTATAATTTTTGATATCACTGATAGCCAGTAGAACACGGATATTGTGCTGGGTGTAGCTGGGGAACAGCTTTATCCTGAACTTGGAAATACAGAGAAAACCCTTCTACGCATTTGTGAGCACTAATTGACTACTATTTCACTTTTGATCCCTACAATAAGAGATAACTATCCTACAAAATTCATAAAGCTCTCGCTCTAAAGCTATCGGCGTTGATCAATCCTTGAGGGATGCGCCATGCATTCGACTTCATTAAGTATCGTTGGAGGTGATTGAATGCATATCTGGCCTTTACAATGGTGGGCCATTGTTACAAACTCGCGGTGGCCTACCGGTGTATCGAGCCAGTGCTGCTATCCTACCAGACAAGTCTTTTACCAATTTGCCGACCTCGGAGGGATGGAAGGCTCGGTGGGCATGGGCGCAGGGATCGATTCCACGTGCGTGTCGCAGTGACACCTCCAACCACTGCGCCACACGCGCCCTTACCGTATAAAATTCATAAGTATAAAAATTGCTGTAATAGGAACCCATGATTTGGAAAACATGTCCAAATATTGATCGCAGTGTGCTCCTATGATAGAACGCAGCGGCATACAGTAAATAAAATCGATAACATCATTCATACTAATAGAACGATAGAATGAAGTCTTTTCTACAATCCAATCATATGCATAACCTACGAAGTGCTCCATTTTTGGAAAACTTACCGGATTCAAAAAAAGGGCGATTCCGTACTTACTTGAATACTGGAATGGCCCGTTCTCACTGGTTGTGCAAACCCCATCAAAACTACCATTCTTTGGACTTTTGTTGGCCTAGCCATTGTGGTTTCCTGGAGTCCGGAGGTCACCTTCGCTGAAGTCTGCCCCAGGTCGTCACCTCACCAGACAGTCACAGCCGTTACGAATCAGAGAGAGATTTACCACCTTTCGACTAGCTTGATACCAGGACGGTAGTGCATCTTGATACTGGTTTATTCCTAGCTGGGCTTCCTGATGGAAACGCCGAACTCATTCTGAGCTTCAGATACCGTGCCAGGGTATGAATACTCAGCTGTACATCGCAGCCCGAGATCTAGGAACATCTCACAGGGCAGCAAACCATTCATTGGGAGGATCAAATCCATCAAGAATGAAAGCCAGGTGTCGCTCAGTCCGTAATAAGCCCGAGGTTAGACGTCGTCGAGAGGCCGAGATCGTTTTTTCCATCTTGATCCCATTTTGAATGCACTTTTTTACTTTTTACAAATGCTTTTACAAGTCTTCTGTAAAAATGATGTCAGTGGACAGATATGACGGTGGGAATTAACAAGTTATGCTATGACGCTTGAATTTGTATAACTGATAAGCTGGTCTGACGATACTATGCAAGTTCCAACCCTTGAAGTAAATTCGCCCTGAGGATCCACTTCACTTCATCCTTCACGCCTACTATTTTTCGACTCTTGCAATTACACTTAGAAGCCGTCCAGTAGCTGACATGTAAATTACTTACTTGATACATGAACGGCCTGTCTTCTCTGGTTGTGCGAGCCACAGCATAATGACAATAAACGATATGTAAATTGTTCTTCAAACAATGAAAATGATGCATCCGGGTCTATGCTGTAAGTATTCCGGGGATCGACTCCCTGTTTCTGCTGCGCCGATTTGGCACATACTTTCTGTATTTACTAGGCGTATTCATGCATGGTGTTCTCGATTATGCGAATGGTATTCGACGAGTCTATTCGGCGAAAAGCCTGCAATCAAGTAACAGGGAGTATATGGGAGGCGATTAGGAATCCCCTCCAACAATTAACTCTATGTCCACTTCGGGGAAGCCTGGCAAGCTACTTATGAGTACAGCGAGCTCCCACGTTCGGAGCACAGCAAGCTATAAGTAGGTATCGAAATGCAAAACACAGTAGAAAAAACGGGCCTCATTCCTTTGACCCCGAAAGAGCCCCAAATTTGCAGCGTTAGGTAGGACGAGTACAAAGAGGCTGCTAAAGTCTCAAGACCAATGAAAGCAACCTGGATCGCAAAAAACTATGGTGACTATCTGTACCTACAATGCACGCACACTTGCATCCGAGTCTTTGATAGAAGAGTTGCTCATGCAGGCAAGAAGGATAAGGAACGACGTCATCGGCCTGGCTGAGACGAGTCGACGCCACCAACTCAACACCGTCTATGACACCGGAAAGAACTATTCCTGGGACTATGCGACGGTAGAAGAGTAGGTACCGTCGGCTTTTTCGTCAACAGGAGTTTGTCCATGAACATTGATTCATGCGAACAGCTTAAAACTCCAATCGGGCCTTTACGATTAAAGAAATGTGTTTACGCGTCGTAATCAAGCCATGACAAAGAAGAAGCCGAGGCGTTCTATAAGAACTTAGAAAAGTTCTACAGAAAAGGCTGTACATTCTTCAAGGTCATCACTGGAGCTTTTATCGCCAAGATTGGACCAAAACAAACGTCTGAACAGCGACACACTGGGAGCCATAGATTAGAATGGAGCAAACAGGGTGAGCGGCTATTTGAGTTTATTACGGCGACCAAGACCATCCATGATAACTCGCAATTTGGGAAGCTCCACCTTCAACGCTGGACGTGGGAGCCTGCCAATGGAGAGTACCGTAACGAAATAGACCACATCATAGCAAGTAGGAGGTTTTGCCTAATCGACGTCGCTGCTATCCCAAAATCCTACACGGGATCAGACCACCGTCTCCTTCGTGCTAGATTCTATTTCTCGCGGCAAAAAGAAAAAGCCGCTTAATTCAAAAACCGAAGTCCCAGAACCACCACAAACTGGGACTCATTCAATTCATTAGTCGGCTGTTACAAAGATTCCGTCGCCGATAAAATCGATGAATAATACAGTCGGGTCATTCAACATCTTCACGTTAGCGCTATGAAAGCTGAGAGTGCGAAAGTCACCAAGAGACGCCCGTCACCAGAAACGCTGGAGCTGATTCGCCACCGTGGAATCGCACAAGCTGCAGTCAACCGCGAAGCAACGTCCGAACTTGCAATAAAAGCTAAAAGCTCTCGGCGTCAATCAATCCCTGAGGGATGCGCTATGCATTTGACTTTATTAAGTATCGTTTGAGGTGATTGAATGCATATCTGGCCTTTACAAAAACTCGCGGTGGCCTACCGATGTATCGAGCCAGTGCTGCTATCCTCCCAGACAAGTCTGGTACCAGAACTTGCTGCCGAACAGTCTGCCGAACTTGCAATGCTCAAAACAATGCTGATAGGAGATAAAAGAAGATGTTAAAGAGAAAAAAGCAGCAGTGATGGTCGAAGCTTTAGAGGGTGCGAAAAGCATTAGCAAAGTCCACCAGAGCTTCGCCAATTCCAAGAACAAGATGATTGCACTCCGACGCCCAGACGGAACAATAACAGCGTCCAGAAAGGCAATGGAGAAAATCATCCACGGTTACTACTCAGATCTCTTCGATAGCCACGTCTATCTCCCGTCTTATGAAACAAAAGAGGATGGATATGCTGTTCCATCGGTTCTCCCTTCCGAAATCCGACATGCCATTTCGTCGGTGAAAAATCGAACAGCACCAGGTCCGGACAGGATATGATCAGAACATCTGAAGAACATTCCGCCAATCCTCGTAAGCACACTAGCTCGGCCCTTCACGCGTTACCTCTCTGAATGCAAAGTCCCTACTCAGTGAAAAACCAGAAAGACCGTGTTGTTGTGCAAGTAGTGTGACCCACACGATAAATGCTACTCTCGCCCAATCTGATTGCTGCCTGTCGACTACAAACGTTTCACTCGAGTCCTACTCTTATTCTAAACTCTTATCCTAAATCCTAAACAGGTTGACAAAGCATTGGAAAAAGGACGGAAGTGTGAGCAAGCAGGGCCTCGTAAAGGATTTAGTACGTTGGGCCACATCCACGTGATAACAAGACTCATTGAAATATCGCGAGAGCATAGATACCGTTCTCTTTCACTTTCATCGATTTGCAGAAGGTCTTTGATTCATTTGAAATAGAAGCAGTCATGGAAGCCCTTGGTAGCCAAGGGGTCCCTACTCAGTACGTAAAGATTCTTGGTGACCTCTACAAAAATTGCTCAACCAAAATTTCACCATTCCACAACGATATTAACGTTTACGTCAAAAAAAGAGTTAGGCAAGGCGATACAATTTCGCCAAAATTATTTACAGCCACTGTCCAGAACGTCATGCGAACATTGGAATGGGATAATATGGAAGTAAAAATAGATGGTCGGTAGTTACGTCACCTCGCTTTGCTATTGATATCGTTCTTATAACACCAGACATTAGCCAAGCGGAACGAATGCTTGCGGACTTTGATAAAGCGTGTGGAAAGATTGGTCTTTGACGAAATCTAAAAAAACGATGTTTATGAAGAACGGATTGGTTTCGTTTGCCTCAGTCACGCTCGACGGAACGAATATTTCCGAATGCCCCGGTTTATCTATCCAGGTCGGAAAACAACATGCATGACTTTGCTCTACAGCTGACCAGAAGGAAACGAGCGGCTTGGGGAGCTTTCAAGAGCATCGCGGATGTAGTGAAGAAAACAAGGTACACCCACCTTCGTGCCCACCTTTTCGACTCAACGGTGCTTTCTGACCTAACGTATCCGTCAGAATCCTGGTCCCTGCGTAAGCAGGTTGAAAGATGGCACAGCGTTATCGAACGCGCAAACGAAAGGACGACGTTAGGAGTATCCCGTTTTACACAAATAAGGGATAGGATCCGAAGCCCACACCCGCGTCAGCGATCGAAAATCAAAGATGCGGTATTGTGCGCCACGCTGTCCATTGTAAGCTGGACTGGACACGTAATGCGTATGAATGACAACCGATGGAAAAGAGCCGTTAGTTACTAAATTCTTTGGGATGTCAAACATACTGCAGGAAAGCCAGCGACCTGATGGTCAGAGAACTTCATGAAAAACCTAAAAGAAAAATATTATGCTCGAAGAGTTCCTAGTGCGAGCAGAACCTACGTGGCAACTGCTGCAAGCGATATGGAAAAATACAAGATTTACTGGCTCCCGTCCGAGTCAGTCAACGATCAACCGAATTACAGATGATAGAGGCGATAACTATACATAGAGTGTGCTCATGTAGCGCAGTGGTCGGAGGTGCGCCGAAATACAGATGTCATCGATCCCGGCGCCCCAGGCTCACAGAGTCCTCCGTCTCTCTGGGATCGACAAATTGCTACCAGACTTGTCTGTGAACATAGCAACACTGACTCGATAAATCAGTAAACCGCCACGAGTAATTATAAAAGGCCAGATATGCATTCAGTCACCTGAAACGAAAGTAGAATGCATTGCGCACCGTCAGCGATTGGCCAACACAAAGAGCTTAATCTTTTTTTACCTTTTTGTGGATATATATCAAATTATTCAGAAATAAATGAGCGTTTTAGAACATTGGTCCCTTAAGTGTAACTTTTACTAACAAAATATTCCTTGTGCCTTTCAACTATATATATATATATATGATGCTCTTGAAAGCTCCCTAAGCCGCTCGTTTCCTTCTGCTCTGCTCTGGAGCTAAGTCGTTCATCATATTGATTTCCCGACCTAGATAGACACAACTGGAGCATTCAGAGATACTCGTTCCGTTGAGCATTAATGGAGCAAACGAAACCAATCCGTTCTTTATGAGCATCGTTTTTTTTAGATTTAGTCGAAGACCAATCTTTCCACTTTGTACTCTTGCGATAATTCAATGAGCCTTGTTAACGTGTGAATGGTCTATCGTATTAAATCTTTTCGAAACCCTGTTTGATCGCACGGTTGTCCTTCGTCCAGTGTTCTATCAACCCTGTTTAGGATGACTCGAGTAAAAAGTTTATAGAGGACAGACAGCAAGCAGATTGGGCGATAGTTGTCTATATCGTGTAGGTCGCCCCTCTTGAACAACAACACGGTCTTGCTGGTCTTCCACTGAGTAGAGACTTTGCATTCAGAAAGGTAACGCGTGAAGAGCCGAGCTAGTGTGCTTACGAGGACTGGCAGAAGGTTCTTTTGGTGTTCTGATCATATCCTGTCCAGACCTGGTGCTGTTCGATTTTTCACCGACGAAATGGCATGTCGGATTTCGGAAGGGAGAACCGATGGAACAGCATATCCATCCTCTTTTGTTTCATAAGACGGGAGATGGACGTGGCTATCGAAGAGATCTGAGTAGTAATCGTGGATTATTTTCTCCATTGTCTTTCTGGACGCTGTTATTGTTCCGTATGGGCCTCGGAGTGCAATCATCTTGTTCTTGGAGTTGGCGAAGCTTCGGCGGGCTTTGCGAATGCTTTTCCCAGCCTCTGCAGCTTAGACCATTACTGCTGCTCTTCTCTCTTTAAGATCTTCTTTTATCGCCTGTCTGCATTGTTTCGAAAGCTCGGACGCTTGTTCGAGGTTGCCTGCAGCTCGTGCGAGTCCACGCTGGCGTATTAGCTCGAGAGTTTCTAGAGACAGAGGTCTCTTGGTGACATTCGAACTCTCAGCTTTCATGGCGCTAACGTGAAGATGTTCAATGAGCCGATCGTATTC
>MQTX01000067.1:636699-679757 GCA_009735665.1 Angiostrongylus cantonensis
GGGAGATTCCCACGTCCATCGTTGACGGTGAGGCTTCTGGAATTGCGAGTTACCATGGATGGTTTTGGTCGCCATGATGAACTCAGAGAGCCGCTCACCCTGTTCGTTCCATTCTAATCCGTGGGTCCCAATCTGACGTTTCTCAGACGATCTTCTTGGTCCGATTATGTGCCAAATCGGCGCAGCAGAAACAAGAAGTCCATCGCCTGGATCCACCTGCGTCTCAGGGAAGTAGAGGCCGCTTTTGGTCCGCGATTATCCCCCTATCCGCCATCTGGGGACGTGCCACGTTGCCTCGCGACTAACCGGCTCGAGATCCCTCATATGAGGGAGATCCGTGGATATATATATATATATACGTAATATAAAAACGCTTATTTATTTCTTAACAACCTAATATTTTTCGTGCGATTGAAATCTAGGGTTCTCCGCTTCCTCTTGAGTTATGGAGGTGTTTCGATGGATAAAGATGCTGCTCATGGATTTTGCAAGGGTCTGAAGCGACAAAATCTAAAGCCGCAACGTCAGGTTTTGTGAATGAATAGATCGGATACTAACAAACTTTCCTCTGTTTTTCAAGAAAATAGCGAATGAAAGAACGATGACGAGGTTAATGAAAAGTGGGTAATCGACATTTTGCATGCTGGTGTTTAATTTTTTATTTACTGCCTATTTTTCATTCCATGGCGAGGTATTATGTGAAATACAACAATTAGAATGCAGATATACGAGCAATACCAGCAACCTTAAGAAGGCTTCGAACCAGCGATTTCCCTTACCAGTGGGACACGTTTTATCCACCACACTAACTGAGGGCCTTTATTCGCCTTTATCTCTTCAAATTTCTTTACTCGAACCGTGCTATCTGAAATAAACCGTCGTTGAAAATGATCTGTGAAAAAAAATCGGAAAAAGTAAGCAGTAGATAAAGAAGGTAAACGGTGTGATTCAGCTTAACTGGGTTTAATGCCGATTTGGGTTACCCAGATGGTTTGAAGGATTAAGCGCTATAGAGACCATTTTTTGAAATTCTAGCACAGAATACAATCCTCCTCAATTTTAACTAAAAAAAATCAGCAAGAACTCAGTGTAACACAGCCGAGGGGAAAAATGCTCAAAGTACTTCAGCGCTCAATTTAACAAGCAGTTTAATCTTTTTTCAACCACAGAAATGGTGAACACTTCGACAGTTGTTCTGTTTGTCGACTCGAATTGAAAGGAACGAACTTTCTGGTGTATTTCGTCATTGTATTAAATTATAACTATTTTTGGAAAATGGAGCAAGAAAACACCAAAAATGGATGGAAACAACGCATACCACGCGGAAATACAAGCACTTTTGAAGAGGAGAAGGAGAAGAAACTATAGATCGCATTAATGTTTCTAACTCGGCGGGATGCAAAATTTAAATAGTTGAGCGTTGATTGGACAAAATTAGCCTAACGGGACGTCGTTTTATCGTCATTGGCTTCGTTTTTGTTCGTTTAAAACTCATTAGGCCATAAAGATGAAACCATGGCACGTAGCGCGTCATTTCAGATATCTGACGAAAAATATGGTAACGTAAATCGTCATAGCTTTCAATATTGCTTAAAAATACAAGTTAACTAGATTCTATTTGGATATCAGCACTTTTCTATTCGATTCACTGCCTCATACCTGTCATCAGTGAAGGGTCACCAAGTTTTGTGTGTTGGTTTGACTGCTTGAAGATTTTTCGCCTTCATGTGAATGCCGTTGAATACTGGACGAGCAGATTTTCAATGAAGCTTTTGGATAGTTAATTATGCCAGCACATAAGAAGTTTACTCACTGAAAAGTATGGTAACAATCTGTCGACCCTCGAGTGATGCCAAACCTACTTGGTCCACGTGGGATTAAGCCTAAGGCTGTGCCCGACGAGTATTATTGGACGATGCGATTCTTTCACATCTCGCCCACATATTTGTTTTGAATGAAAGCTATGATGCGGCGATATGATGAAACAGCACGAGCCATATGAAGGAGCTACAATTTGGATGTCAAAGCCTGAACATTAACACGGTTGGTAAGCCGTTTCTGGAAAAAGGGTGGTTTGATACAGAATTTTGGCGTCCTCAAGTAAGGAAACGTCTCATTCTCAATGTTGGAAATGAGGGCTAGTCATTGGAAACAATGTTTTGTGTGTTTTAGAACGGTGTTCACGTAGCAAAACTTCTTCTAGGAGATTTCTGAAGAAAAAACTTACTCCGCATCGAAGTACAAAAAAAATTTCTGTGAAGTACAGCAAAGGTATTGAGACATAAACAAAACGCGAAACAACAGGTAAATCCCACGATCAACTTTCTATTAACCTCGGCATTGATATAGTAATTCTTCGCATTTTTGTTGAGCAAACGCGAGGTGTTATTTTTATTATTTATTCACGAACAAGCTGACGTTTGAGCAGACTTCGCCTTTCTGAGAACCTGGAGAGGTCACGTTGACAGCAATCTATTCCGCCAAACACCTCGATAACCAAACAGAGAAAACACTAAAACAGGATTTCGATCACATAGAACACAGCTTTGCACACTCACCGCTTTCTATGAGGCTTCCACTGACCCACGAAAGGGTTAAAATGGCAAAGGCTGCTGGTTTAAAGCCATCAGTTATCTCTCAACTAAAAGTTGACTTACCAACATGTTTCGTCTTGTACTTACTTATAAAAACTCATAAGTTAGTATACAGCGATGACCTAGCGTCTACCGATCCATTATTGTTTAAGGTTAGACCTATCATTAGCTGTGTAGACGGGCCAACGGATACGATAACATCGTTTTAACCCTAATATTTACCCAGTTGTTGAAACACATTCCAGCCCATCTTACGAATATCCAGATGTTTCTGAATCGTCTACGCACTTCGCAACCCAACAGCGCGTACGTGATGGAGTCCTTTGACGTTACCGCATTTTATACAAACGTGTCGAATGACTCCGCAATGGAAGCCATATTCGAACTCCTTATACAACACGAAAAAGAAACAAACATACATGGTTTCAAGATAGAGCAGTTGTTGGCACTCTTAAAAAAATGCTTGAGCTGCTCAATCTTCAGTTGGTCCGGAAAGTGCTACGCTCAAATAAGAGGGTTGGCAATGGGACAACGACTGTCACCAAGTATTGCTATTGCGTTTATGTCTAAGGTGGAAGCACCAGTGACCGATCTCGGGCCGTTACTCTACTGTAGATATTTAGATGAGGTGTTTTGTCCTTTGCTCAACACAAGAGGAAATGGACAAATGTTTTGAGCTGTTGAAGGAACAGTCAGAGTATATCAAATTCACCCGAGAGAAACCGAAAGGAAACTGGCTGCCATTCCTGGACGTCCAAATTAACCTGTAAGAAAATGGCTACATTACGAAAGATACCAAAAGTCAAGCAGTAAACACATCATCACCTCTCCTCTCACCCCTCTCACATGAAAAGGGCGCTTGTAGGAAACATGTTTCGAACAGCAACCAACGTGCGCACGGAAACAGAGCAGAGAGAGGAGTCCTGGAACTTGGCACTGCAAACAGCCATCTCTAATGCCTACACGAAACTGTAGCTCGGGATAGGTGTAGAGGAAATCCGAAACCCTCAAACGACAATTCTAGCAATAAAAAGGTTTCGTTTATTCTACCCTTTATTACAAATGAAGTGCAGCTATAAAACGCTGTTTTAGAAGGGCAGGTCTAGTAAAATCGGTAACGACAATTGAAATTCCACCGAGTAATCTAAGACGCCAGCTAGTTCGTAACCGCCTATATGACCGTCTATGTCCAACGCAAAATTGCACAATTTGCCCTAATGATGAAGACGGTGATTGCATGAGTACAGTTTATCTGAAAGCTCTCGGCGTTGATCAATCCGTGAGGGATGCGTTCCATGCATTCGACTTCATTAGGTATCGTTGGAGGTGATTGAATGCATATCTGGCCTTTACACAATGACCCGCGGTGGTCTGCCGATGTATCGAGCCAGTGCTGCTATCCTCCCAGAGAAGTCTGGTACCAATTTGCCGACCCCGGAAGGAAGGATGACTTGGTGGACCATAGGCGAATTCCACGTGCGCGTCGCAGTGGCGCCTCCAACCACCGCGCCACACGCGCCTAGTAGAATCTTAATTATTGCAGTAAATGCCAAATCTTCCCCAAAAAAACTGATTATTTATAGGATCGAGAGAGAGGTGCGCGCTACGCTGACGATGACAACCCATGGATCTAGATTGCCTGAGAACTGAGATGCACATTAAGCGCAGACCATCAGTTGTAATTTGGTATGATGTTGCCAAAAATTCAAAAATTCGAATAAGCTTATAAAGAGTTGCTCACTCGTGGGCGAATTTCTATAGCAAAACTAAAAAATTTTTGGATAAATAATAAAGCACAAAACGCTCAGGGTTGATCTGTCCCTTAAGAATGAACCACAAATTTGACTTATTCTTAGCATCCTACAGGTGTGAAAGCGCATTTTCCTTATACAACGTCCTTTTACAGAAATACTTAAACGCTCCAGTTGTCGGATCGTCTTTGCTGGGTGTCTTCCAAAATTTTTTCATTCATTTTGATGTTCGACACATACGACATACAGAAGTTGTCCAGTCGATGGCTGGGTTAGCTGCGACTTGTTGTCACCTATCTACATAGGCTTGTTGAATTCTAATTGACCTGGATGAGCATGAAATTCTAAGATGTCGATGTCAGAGTACTACACCGTCTTCAACCCATGTAAAATTTGCTTTTTTTTCAGGCGAGATAAGCGGCAAACGACGATGGAGCAATCCAAGACTCTGAGTAGAAATAGGTAAATAAAACGAAAAGGGAACATTTGTCAACATGAAGGTCGAGCAGAAACACGGCATTCTTATTTCTCATCCACAGCATAGTTAGCTTCATTTGCACGGACGTCGCTTAATTGTTTACTCATATCGAGAAGAAAAGCCTCGGTCACGATGGAAAAACGCTGTTCGTGTTGTTATTCACCGAAAACATGCAATAACATCCCCTGTAGGAACGGATGAATTCCATCGGTACTATTTCGTTACCGATTTGCTAGTAGCTACTGGTAAAAATAACATCTATCATACCGTCTCGTCTGGAGGGGAAACTAAGAAAACGAAAGCAGAACAACAACAGTTAAGTGGTAAAACGCCTAAATTCAAAGCAGAAAGTCCCACACAAAGTTTTTCAGAGCTTCATTTTCCTCCTGATTCTTCCATTAACTGACTGACATAAACCTATCGATGCATACAGAATTGCGGCTTGTCGCTTATCTATCTTTCAACTCAAACTTTTGAGTCAGAAAAATAATTATCATCGAAAGTTGTTCTGCACCATTCACAGCCGATTGAAGAAGACCGTATTAGGCCCCAGTAATGAAGTCCCGTCCCTCCGGAAAACTACAAAGACGGCAATTACTTTTTGTGACGACATGCGGCGTGGAAACACGCTCGAAAAGCTTATACAGTATGCCAGAAAGAATAAATTTGGCCGGAATTCGTGGAGCTTCGCAAAGGAAGCACAAAAAAAAGTCTTAGGTTGGATCTAGATCCACACCAAAACGCAAAACCAATCGCCTACATGGATGACCAATGAAAGACAAAAGCTAAGACAAGAGCTAACACAGTAAAAAAAATCAATTCGATCAGGATTCATAGAGATTAATGAGGAAGAGGAAAAATTCTCGAATGGAAACCGAATGCATGCCAACGCACAAACACGAGCGTCTCCAAAGATGACAGATGTAAGACAATAAATCGAACGAAAGAAGTGCCAAGTTTGGCAGAGCATGTAATATGAAGGTCTGACACATAAAAAATTTCTAATATTACCATAAAGCTCTAAAAGGATAAAGCTCTCGGCGTTGATCAATCCCTGAGGGATGCGCCATGCATTCGACTTCATTAGTTATCGTTGGAGGTTATTGAATGCATATCTGGCCTTCTACAATGACTCGCGGTGGCTTGCCTATGTATCGAGCCAGTGTTGCTATCCTCTCAGACAAATCTGGTACCAATTTGCTGACACCGGAATGATGGAATGCTTGGTGGGCCATGGGCGCAGGAATTGATTCCACGTGCGTGTCGTAGTGGCGCCTCCAACCACTGCGCCACAAGTGCCCACAATATTACCTTATATGAAAGGAATCATAGTGTGAAGATGTTCGGAAAGAAGAAAACAACTCGATTTATTTTCGCAAAAATAAATTGACATTCAAGTGCTAATTGTGCCGGAAGTCTTACGTTGTTGAGATTCTATCGTGGGAGATTCAAATTTTAAAGATGACTTGAAAAGGTGGGTTACTTGATTTGCTGAAAATTACGGAGTGATCGCTGGCAACACTTTCTAAAGTAAGCGTTCTCCATCGTTATTTTCCTTTGCTAAGACAAGCAGGAGGCAGTGCGAAAAACAGCGGAGCACTGACGCTCTAAGGTTAGTAAAAAGCTTTGGAATGCGTTGATAAATTTCCATTTCCAGCAGAGCATAGTTGATTTACTCGAAACCACCACACATCACATCACATACATACATACATACATACATACATACATACATACATACATACATACATACATTACATACACACATACATACATACATAAATACATACATAGATACATACATACATACATACCCAGATACATACATAGGCGTTGTACACACCGAACATTCTTTTAACAACTTCTACGATTCTTAATAGACAGATACGATGGTGTGCAAGGTAACACGCATCACAATAAAAATAATACGTGAGCCAAAAAGTGCGGTTCCATGGACCTCTAATTGAATCGAAATTGGTTCCCCCAAGCACTAAATGTCCCCAAAGAAGGATTGGGTCATTCTTAATAGAGTCGGATATACGGCTTCAAGAATTAACAAACGCCAAACGCTTAAACTATTCAGTTACATATATTCTATGCTTTACAATGTGAACAGTTGATTTACTGCCTACTACAATTTTTCACAAGATATTATGTGAAATGTATCCACAATGGCACAGTACCCTACTGGTACATTCCTCTTAACGTTAGTCGTCAATGATAACCCGTTGCTCTTTGTTCAACAGGCAAACTAAGTCATTGATTTCACTCTATTTATATGGCTAAAGGGACCCTTTTTCCAGAAGTTATGCAAATTTTAGGAAAACCAAAAAGAAATAAAAACTATAATAGACGATACAGTGATGAAAGTCGTACAAGGGAAGACGTTGGCACATGAGTGATAATGACGTGAGAATCGCACTAGATTTCTCTTCTAAGCCCGACAAATTTATAACATCCACTTGCGTTTGATAGAGTTTTGCCCTTATAAAGAGCTTATAGAGCTTACAATAAGCACAAACAACTTACGCATGAAAAAAGGAAATGGGCAGTAGTAACTAACATGCGCTAGCTACTGATCTGAAGTGATGGCGTAGTTGCCATTTAGTGGGGAAGCAGGTGCGTGCCTAAATGCATGCCGTCGAACCACTTCATAATTCATGCCGGGCTCATTTGTCGATTACATCTATCGGAAATGAGAATAGGTAGTGACCATACAGTAAATTTAATGCTGCTTAACACTGATAATATTGAAAGCTTAAAAAGTTTCAGATTGAATCTTGGAAAAGTCCAGGCAGGCTTCTTTGGACCAATACGATTATTATGTGAAATGCAACTGCAAAAATGCTGACATATCAAAAGAACTCAGAATTTTATCAAAGCTTCAAATCCGCGATTAGTGAATCGCGTTGAACAGTGATTGCCAGTGGAACCGTTAGAATAAAAAAAGCAAAGCAAGGGCTCCGGTCGATGACATCGATAGTACATAGAGCCCGGAAAACTATGATCACAGATTTAAACCCCAAGTATTGCTCATGCGTCAGCATCCTTGCCGTTGTACTTCACGAAACGTTCTGTAGTGAAAAAATAGGCAGTGAAGAAATGTAAAACATACGGTAGTTTAAATCCTATTAACATAGCGCCGGAACTCATCTTAATTAACCGCTGTAAACATTTATGAATCTAAATCGCTTATCGTAGAAGCGTATGAATAAGTAATTCAACGGCTATACCATAAACACATTTTCGAAGCTGGTAATTCTGATGATCGCAAAATTCTGGATGGATAAACGATGAAGGCAGCTATCCTCCTAGAAAAGTCTGATACCAATTTACCGACCCCGGAGGGATGGAAGCAGGTGGGCCATAGGTGCGGTGATCAATTCCACGCGTGTGTCGTAGAACGCCTCCGACCACTGTGCCACACAGGGCGCCGGCTTGTGTAATATCCCAAAATTTATTTTTATGGAAAGCTATCACTAATAAATTATGCATATAAATAAACTACAAAAAAAATCCTCACCAAAACAAAATTTGTAGTTGTGATACTATTCCAACGCTTTCAAACAGCTATGAATATAGCTAATACCGCAACGATAGTCGAAAAAATGAAGGATGGAAGTCGAATTCTAGTACTACTTCATAAGGTAATGTACATCCGGGGTGCTAAGTGCTTCTGGATTAATGATTTCCGGACTACTTTCCTTCTCTCGATTTCGAGTCAACAAGCTAATAAGCGAACGACAAGACATTCAAAGTGAGTCCAAAGCAAATGGACTACTTAGCAACAGCTACAGCTAGTCAGGTTCATTATATAAATCTTCGTAGAAGCAACCAAGTAAACCAAAGCATAGCGAGTAATTTGGGAGCGTAATAACTGAAAATAAAAAAGGATAAAGCTCTCGACGTTGATCAATCCCTGAGGGATGCGCCATGCATTCGATTTCATTAAGTATCATTCGAGGTGATTGAATGCATATCTGGCCTTTACAATGACACGCGGTGGCTTGCCGATGTATCGAGCCTGTGCTACTATCCTCCCAAACAAGTCTGGTACCAATTTGCCAACCCTGGAAGGATGGCAGGCTTGGTGGCCATGGGAGCAGAGATAAATTCCACGTGCGTGTCGCAGTGGCGCCTCCAACCACTGCGCCACACGAGCCCTCTTACAAGAACACTAAATTAGTAGTGCTATGAAAACAGATTTTATACACGGAATGACTGAACTCAATGAAAACTCGCTATCATTCGAAGAATTCTACGGAGACGAACATTACATTTGGAATTTTCAAAACTTTTATTAGAAAGCAATGATGATTTAGATTGAAGTGGTGATTACTAGAGCCTCAAGGTATAAACCAATGTTTATTACTTAGAAGCTAGTAAGATTAGATAAAGGATAGAGCTCTCGGCGTTGATCAATCCCTGAGGGATGCGCCATGCATTCGACTTCATTAAGCATCCTTTGAGGTGTTTTAATGCATATATGACCTTTACAATAAATTGTGGTCACCTATCGATGCATCGAACCAATGATGCTATCCTCTCAGGCAAGCCTGGTACCAATTTGCCGACACCGGGGGATGGACGGCTTGGTGGATCACGGACTCGGAATCGATCCTATGTGTGTTGCTGAGAGCCTCCGACTACTGCGTTACCCGCGCTCCTCAAGAATAGGAATAAGATAAGTAAGTAAGAATAATAGGATAAGTAAGAATACACAAGGTATATTATTTATCTCAGAGGACGATTTATTTCATGCATATTATTAAAACTTCAATTGTTAATACTTACAGCACTACGTAGCACTTTTTCCACAGGTTGTTAACTATGCGATTCTAAGCTTGCAAAAGAGACTACATATGTAAGTGTTGAGACTAATGAAGGATGTATAATGTTTAACAAAATAAGAGAAGACATTAGTGATTATGGAATGAAAAGATTGCTGACCACATCCAGCGAATGTTCAGAACAGGAGACGATAACGCCCAACTCATAGGCAAGGAAAGAAGGATCTCGTTTTGGGATTTCTCCACAGGTAGGTGAAGAAGATGAACTAAATCTTGACCAAACATGGCCTACTACCTACGCCCTTGCCCACTGCGAAGAGGTCCCAACAATATCAATAGTGAGACTTCTTGATCTGATAGTGCACATGTACAAATCAAATCTGGTAGGGAAGTATGTTCGAGAACATCATTCAGCGAAGGGATCGGCAATAAATGTATGAAGCAACATGAAATAATAATCCTCTACGAAAAAAACCACGGCACATAAATGCCAAAAATTCTGAAATGAATAGCGGAAAGGAATATCCAGAGATCACACTTGATTTAACTCCGTATCTTCTAATCGACTTTTGGTTTGGGGTGATCCACTTATCGACCATGTGTGACCCTTATCAGTTGCTCATCCTCGGTTGAAGGCACGTAATAAACGGTGGAATTTCAGAAAAGCTGTTGATCATATAATCGACATTTAGATTTTCATCATTCAGTCTGTGTTATTGAAGTTTTTGGCGTAGTAAATTGCGTATCAATATACGCTTCCAGGCTCTGAAGAAGTCTGTGCTGCCGAAACGTAAGCTTTACCGGAATAAAGAATAAGGTAGCACCTTGTGTTTGCTTAAGAAGAACTAGGAGAAACTACAGCGTCGGGAGCTAAGACTTTGTCACTAAATACGTCAGAGGACGGCAGAGAAGAGATACAGAGATAAAGGTACAGATCGCTTGCAAGGACCATTTAGTGCCTCATCTCTAAGAAAAAACAAAAAAGAGCGAGGAAATAATTTGAGCAGCTCAAATGTGAGTTCCAAATGAGAGAAAGAGAACATGGACAAGGTAAGTGAGACACTCTAAACGGCCATATTCTTTCGACAAAGTTTTCACAAATTATGAAATCAAATCAATAAATGACAGCGGTACTTGGAAACACGCATACTTCGATGGCCGTCTTCTCTGATTATGCGAGCCCCAGCAATTTCTGCTTTTCTCGGAGTTCCGCTGGTCTAGCCATTGCGGTTTTCTGAAGTTCTAATTTCAGCCTGGTTAAAGTCTGCACTGAGACGTCACCACCACAGCTAGTCGCTGCCTTTTTGGATCAGAGGGAGATTCGCTACCGTGGGAATAGTTTCATACCAGGACGGTGGTGGATACTAGTACTGGTTTACTCCTAGCTGGACCTCCTGCTGGGAAAGCCGGACTCTTTCTCAGCATGGGAGATTCTGTTGGAGGAATGAATTAACTCACCTGCACATCGCAGTCTCGCAGTCCGACAACCAGGAATAACTCCCAGCCATGCTGAGACCGAAAGCCGTTGGGAGGTGCAATAGGTAACGACAGCTATAGCCACTCGCTGTGAACAACAGTGCGCCTGCTCGATTTCTAATTGGTTTCGTTTAAGCTCAAATGACTCCATACTTTTTCTATTTCTGTTTTTATGAATAAGAAGATTTTCTATAATGCACTCTGTTAAGTAAATGCATGTTGGATTTGTTTAAAAAATAGACTCATGAACGGCCTAAATTTAGAACTCATTTTCCAACGTTGTCGATTTCTCAGGCTAACATTCCTTGCATACTACCAATTGTCCTCTGCATACTCACGCGTTTAAGCGACAAAGTTTTTTAAGATTCTTTAAAATTTCCGAAACGTTTTTAGAAATTTTAAACAATGTCTAATTATATTATTATGGCGTAAAAAGTTCATGGGCTAGAGGCACCGTGGAATACACACTGAGTCACTCTCTGGTTCGACTCTCCGCTCTGTGTTCACCAAGTTTTCCATTCCTCTAGAATAGTTTCGTAGCAGACATGTCTGGAATATCAAAAACACATCTGATACATCAGCATGCAACGCAAGTTATTATAAGGGCTAAATATTTTTTTAAATAAATCACTTCTACGATCCTTAACGAACTGGAACGAGCATTTCTCAAAAATTGAACAAAGCCGAAAACTTTACCATTCTTGCAATTGAAATACTGGGACAAGCCGTCTTCACTGGTTGTCCGAGCCCCAACATATTCACCAATTTTTCGGAGTCTTGCTGGACTAGCCATTGTGCTTCTTTAGAGTCCCCAGGTCAGCCTTACCAGTTTGCCCCAGGTCGTCACCACCACAGGTATTTGCTGCTCTTGTGCATCAGAGCGAGGTTTGCCACCACATGGGAATAGTTTGATATCAGAATGGTGGTGGTTACTAGTATCGCCTTGATTTTACTAGGCTTCCTGGTGAAAACGTCGGACTCTTTTTCAACTTAGGAGACCCTGCCGGTGGGATGAATCTCCCGCTGTACATCGCAGCACCCAGGAATACCTCCAAGCCGCGATGGGCGATATACCGTTGGAAAGTGACTTAAACTTATAATAACTTAGTTTACCATTCAACCATTTTAATCCTGTTGCTGCCTCAGATCACTCAGTACTGGAGAATTCCTCCCACCCTCTCTCTGCCTCTTTTTCTCTTTCTCACTCTCCTCTTTTCTTTTTCTGTTTCTTCTGAAAACTTGTTTTCATTTTTGCAATAAGAATTAAGATTTCTTAGAGAACCTAGTCTCAGATGGATCTGTGGAATCATATTTTTTTCAAACTACTTGATATATTTGTCGTTCTAGTTAGGTTCTGCTGTGAAATCTTCGGCTTCGATTGATCTTAAATGTTTTACACTAACTTCCGAAGCTTTTCATTCGCAATACAATTGCTTCCATGAAAAGTAAAGTTTAAGTCAGACGACATTATAGTATAAGCCGACAATTTTGAAACGGATGAAGCGATACGATAACTGTTTCATTTGTTTCCTCTGCCTCAGCAACCTGAAAAGCACCATTGAAGTGAGTATACTGTTACGTGCAGCGAAATGCTTGTCTTCACTAATCGTTTAATTACTTAGTGCATGATACGTAAAGCAATCATCTACTCATTGCAGCTTTAACGTGATTTCAACCACTTTTAAATTTCATTATTTGGGTCAGAACTTATGAAGGGATAACTCGTCTAAACTAGTTGTAAAATCATTGTCCACAAGATGGTGCTAAATATCTAGTAAGGCAATATCACCGAAGTTAATAAAAGAGGAAGTCCTGAAAACCCAATCTCAGTGGAACTTCTATGGCAAGAATCCATGTAGACGAAGAGTATACCTGTGGAAGTCTTCATTTCTGACAATAAGACGACTTGATGGACTCTGGAATAGAGTGAGAAATCAGAATGATTGGTATCTACCCGTAAGAAAGTGGTAGAATTTTGTATTATTTCAATACTTGTAGTAAATCCCACGACCGAGCTTGTATTAAAAGTAACACCTCGTGTTTTCTCAGCAAGAATACCGAGAACCATTCATTAAGATTACGAACAGTTATTATCTTAGGGGGACATGTGGCGCAGTGTTTGGAGGAGCTACTACTGGACACACACGTGGAATCGACCCTTGCGCGCATGGCCCACCAAGCCTTCCATTCCTCCGTGGTTGGCAAATCGGTACCAGACTTGTCTGGTAGGATAGCACCACTGCCACTATACATCGCTAGGCCATCGCGAATCATTGTAAAGGCCAGATACACATTCAGCCACCTACAACGACAGTCAATGAAGTCGAACACATGGCTCACCACTAAGGAATTGATTAACGCCGAGAGCTTTATCCTTTCATTGTCCTAACAGAACGCGAAGTATTGGATAGACATATCGAGTATATTGAGCACCACCATTAAACATGTATGACTTAACGATTCAGTAGTTGACGGCCCTCTTAAAGGACTGCCTAAGCTGTTCAATCTTCAGACTTTCCTAAAAGTGTGTTAATGCTTCGAAACCGACTTTCCTTGAACCTCGGTGTGCTTAATCAATACGTATTCTTTCTTTGATGAGCTTACACGAGGTTGATAATAATATTTATTTATTAGACGAGACGGACAGCTGAAGAAGACCTGACTCGACACGAAGGCGAAGCCGCCACATCGAGACGAAAGAAAAGCGTGGACCATCGACTCGGATCATCGGCTCTGATGAAGACGAAGACGTCGAAACGTTAGCCGATAATAAATATTATTATCAACCTCGTGTAAGCTCATCAAAGAAAGAATACCTATTTCCTAGAAGTATTAAGAACTAATAAGATAGCTGGCAATGGGAGAGCGACTGACGCCAATTTTGAAATTGCTTTTTGAAATAATTAAGTTGTTGGATGAACAATCATAGAACATAAAATTCACTCAAGAGAAACCGAAATAAACCGCATTCTATTTTTGAGCTTCATACTTAACCTATCGGAAAGCGCCTTTGGTACAAAATGGTCTCAAAAACTAAGCAATAACAAAACATTGGTTGATTATATCTCCTCTCAACCCACACACAAAAAGGGTTCTCATGAAAAAAATGTTTCAGAAAGCGACCAATGTGTGTACAGGAAGACAACGGAAAAAGGAATTTTTGAGCTTGGCTTGTAAAATAGCCACTTCTAATGGCTACGAAACGGTGGTAGCTCCTCGGGATAGGTTGCCAGAGAAAACGACGCCACTTAGCGATAAGTCTAGTGGAAATTAGGTCTTGTTTGTTTTGGGTTTCATTTCAAAACAAACAAACACAGCACAGCTATGATGCGTTTTTAAAAAAAGCTGCTTTGGAGAAATCGGGCATACTGAAATGTCAACGAACTCCCTAAGATACCGCCTAGCTTGTAACCGATTGAATGACCTCCTTTGCGCGTGATAAAACTGCATAATATGCCTTAAGGGTAGAGACGAAGACTGGATATGTTCGAGCACAATGTACTTAATCTCCTGTGAGGCGTGTGGGGACAAGTACGTTGACGAGACTGGAAGGGCACTCTGCGCCTGTATCAAAAAACGCCTAGATAGTAAGCGTAGAGCTAAACAAAGGACTCCACTAGGCTCACATAGAGCACAGAAAAATAACGAAGATTTTGAAGAAAAAGCCATTATCCTCGCAAAGGAACTTCGAAAATCCAAAAGTGAATGGCAAAAGTGCCTTGTGCTAACGTGTCACCCCGAGCCATATCTCGGGCTGATTTTTCCAGACTTGGACAAGCACGTTCCTAACCCATTTGGACCCCCTCCTGTGCGGCGGTTCCTCATAAAAGAACACAAAGACGTAAAAAAAAGTAAAAGAATTTAGGTATCAAGTTTTCTTCCTTCGGAGGTTATGAAAGTGTTTGACCTAGTAGACCGCGTGTCGTTGGAGTTTTCTAGGCTGTGAAAGAAGCGAAACCGTCGAAATGTCATCTGCTGTGAATGAAATGCTGTAATAACAACTTCCTGTCTGTTCATCAAGAAAACAGTAAATTATGTGACCAATAGCGAGGTTAATAGAAGCTTAGTTGGTTTCTATTGTATTGATTTCCGCTGTGCTTTTTATGCGGAGGTAATAATTCTCAGGCAAAGATTTGTATTTTATTCTTATGATAGAATTCGGCTGGGACAAGTGAAGTTCCTTCCTACTCCTGCGAGCAGAGCATATTTCGTATAAATAAATATATAGCTAAATATGTCCAGTCATATTTGTAGGGCATGAAAAAATTAAGAGGTTCTACTCTTTCGGCATCAAGTGAGCCTCCGCTACAGCAGTGTTGGAAAGAAGAATACGAAGAGCCTGCCATGTTTCAGCACTGTTTTTGTTTACCAAGGCTCGAGAGGAATTAGGTGACCATTGGCACTAGCAATGCGTGAACTACAGTGTGGAGGGCTGCTACTTAACACACGGTGGTGGATGCCATAATGATCGAGAACCTCATCGAATTGGCATAATGCGAACAAACATCGTTTGTTAAAACACCGTACATGAGACGTCTTCAAAACATGCAACAAGGAAACAGTCTGTAGAACTGATTTCCTTTAGAGCACAAGATTTTTTATGGACCTTATTTCTTTGAGCAATTACTGATTCGAACCAGACGTTTACGTCTGAAAGAACAGGGCTAAAATTAGCAGCACCCTTTACCGAGTTTATGCATCAGATTAGAAAGGAGGCGAAACCTAGGCATTTCTATGAATTTGAAAACTTTCCAAAGTAGATTATAATTTTCATAACTAGGCTAAGTATACTTGAGAAAGTGGAATGCTTAGCTCAAGAGCTGTGAAGAAAAGAAGACAATGAGTATCTAAATCCTCGTCCATTTCTTTGACTCCACTGAACCTATTAACGATTTATGACTGCTGGTGATATTATTTCTGTCACTTTCCCGATATTCTTATCGCTATTGTTTTGTTGCTTCTATTTTTACTACAATCTTTGTTGTTAGTGGTGATAGCGCAGGGTTATTGATGCAGTCAATCAGGAAACAAAAACTACTCGTTCGATCTCTGCACCAATGCTTCCCTCCATTCCACGTGGCAACATCTTAGCCCGGTTAGGTTCATGATTGGAAAAAATTTTTGTCAATACTTTCACTAAGGTTGCAGTTATTGCTAATTTTGTTGCAGTTATTATTATTATCATTATTATTATTATCATTATTATTATTATTAGTATTATTATCATTATTACTATCATCGACGATCTTACTTAAACCAGTATTAATCGGTTTCCCTTTGCATGTAACATTAACAGGAGGATCGTTCACAACTGCCGGCCGTTTTGGAGCAGCTGTTTTCTCGAATACAGTGTAGCTGCCTTCCTGAAAAAGAAAGCACTGCACTTTTAGCACAGATTTAGTACTTAATTTTACCACAAAGTTCATAATTCGTTGACGTTCTTTGAGGTTAAGAAGAATGGCTAGGAAGACTCAATAATTCTTAAGCGCAAAATCGAATTCAATGACTATTCCACATATTTCGACACCGTGGAATGACTCTCGCTCAGATCATTTTGCTTACAGTGCTGAAACTCTAACGCCACAATAACTTAGCGCTTTGCTATAGCTAGCCATGTTATGAGGTGTCGAAGATGTGGAGACTTTTTCCTTCCAGCAGTGTCACCCAGTGTGGAAATTTAACATTGCTTGTGCCAAATGCCCAGCTAAGAAAAAATCAATGCCACTAATACTGTCGTGATAGAAAAAACCCAGTCTTAGGATGGCTAATCTTCCTCTAATTCAGAATGCACGCGAGTCTGCGGTCACGATCAGGCACCAATTTTCCGGGCATCTCAGGCCAACCATAAACGTCATTTATTGGAAATATTTGTCGGATTGGGGGTCACCCAATTCTTTCTGAAGGCGGCCTTTAAGCAAAACGAGATGAAAAACGCCTTCTGGACCAGCGTTGATTGTTTTGCCCTTTCTCTCAACCAATTATTTTTCTACACTAACGATGCTACCAGCAAGAGAAACCGAGGTGCTGTGCACAACACGTGAGCCCGCGAAAAGGATAATGGCGCGTTCGAAGCTCCCTTGGGGTTCGCAGTTTTCCTTACATCTCAGGTCCATTGTGGTTGCATTCCACATAACGCCATGCCGTGAAAAAAAACATTAGGCGGTAAATACATGCTAAGGACTACTATAGACTTTCAGCTACCCTGTAAAGTATATATTTAAGCAAAAGTTTAAAAAAATGGCTAATTCACCTCTGTTATAATGGATAAAGGATAACGCTATCAGCGTTGATCAAAGGGTATTCGATTTTTCGATTCAGGGCCATGCATTCGATTTGGCCACAATAACTTAGCGCTTTGCTATAACCATCGTTTAGAGGTGATTGAATGCATATCTGGCCATCACAATGACTCGCGGTGGCCTACCGATGTATCAACTCAGTGCTGCTACCCTCCCAGACCATTCTGGTACCAATTTGCCAACCCCCGAGGCATGGAAGGCTTGGTGGGCCATGCGCGTGGGGAGTCGATTCCACGTGCGCTGCAGGCCGCCTCCGACCACAGCACCACACATGCCACGAAGATCTGTTTGCAAATATGTTACATTGTTACAGCATACCTTCCGTTCGTATTGGAAACCGTAACATCGATGTGATTATTCGCGAAAGTACGGAAGGAGAATACTCTGGATATGTTGTTATGTCAGTAATTAAGATAAAAATTGGCCTTTTATAAAGAGCGAACATACATTTATCTTCCACTAGTTTTACAAAGTACGTATTTAAACAAAAATAAATGCGTAGGACGCTTCTCAGGTGTCATTTGAGTAGACAAACGAGAAACTGATTTTCTATGAAGTAAGACGGCACTACCTCTTTCCATCGTTCTACAAGAGGCGCATTCAAGTAAAAAGAAACAGTTGATTTTCACCGTTTTATTTGCTATCTACTCTTTTTAATGGCAAGGTATATTGTGAAATATGACTTCAACGGTGCTGAGATAATTGCAAAACTCCGGACTGCAGGTGTCTGCGGTGGGGAACGAACACGCTATTGTCCTTCTCGGGGTGTAACGTGTTCACTACCACACCGTGCGGGACCTTCGTTTCACCTGTCTCTCAACTAGTTCTATCGTTTTCTGCCATCAGCATTCACCCGTCAGTGAGATTGATCTGGGGAGCCTAAATCGGGAATGAACCATGTTATATTTCGTAATGTACCCTGTCATTAAAAAGAGTAGGCAGTAAATAAAACGGTTAAGATTGTGATTATAACTAAAGCCTCAGATTAATTGGGTTCATTCTTGATTTGGACTGCCCAGATCAATCTCGCTGACGGGTGATTGCTGATGGCAGAGATCGACAGAATTAGCTGAAAGACAGGCGAAAGGAATGACGCGCATGGTGTGGTGGTGAACGCGTTATTCCCCGGAAAGAACAATAGCGCGTTCGTTCTCCACCGCAGACACCTGCAGCCCGATGTTTCGCAACTATTGATTTTGTTATAAGAACTAGATTTTTTCCGGTTTTTGTATTACCTGCTTTCAATTCTCAGATAGTCTACTTTAAATTCACCATTTATTCTCTTATCGTGACAGCCTATATTTCCAAAGAGTCGTTAAAACTTTGTGTACACTCAACTTCATTTTCAGTCTTTACAACAGCATTTCGCCGTACTGTCAAGGATTTCTTTAATCTCTTTACAAACGGGGAGCGTGTGGCGCAGTAGTCGGATGTACCCTGCAACAGACACATGGTATCGATGCTTGCGCCCGTGTTGGCTCACCAAGGCTTTCATCACTCCGAGGTCGGCAAACTGGTACCAGACTGGATCGATAAATCGGTAGGCCTCCGCGGGTCATTGAAAAGGCCAGATATGTATTCAATCACCTCGGCGATATCAACGCCGAAAGAATTATCCTTTTATCTGTAGAAACAAAAAACCGTTGGAAAACGATGAGTGTCTTACAAGCAGTGATTCTTTTGATCCTGCCTGTTTTCGATCCTTTGATGTGTTCTTGGCTTTTGATACGTCAGCTGTTGCGCTGGGTTGTGTTGGTGAAACATTAAACTGGAATATTTACAAGTAGTGTCAAAGCGATAGTTTATATTTGAGCTCAACTGAAGAAAAATATTCTTGCATACAAACATTTCTGCAGTCTGCTCATCGCATTAGCCGAATAAAAACGAAAACCAACAGATAACAAACGAACTTCTCCTTTCTCATTAAGTCTCTGTCGCCTGTCGCTTTGTTGCCTGTCGGTAGGTTGCTTTACTTTACTCCTTACTGTTTCATTTTTCACCTTTTGGATTTCTCCAGTATTGTTTCCTCAACAGAATTACTTCTTTTAACTATTTATAATTACAATTACATAGTTATTCCTAAGTAAACCAATTTTGTCGCTCGACGCAGTAGTAGTTGTGCCGGTTACTATGAACACAGTGCTGGTTCGACCTCGCAATGGGTTCACTAAGCATCAAAATTGTGTGAGAGATGGGTCGTGTAAAACAGTCACTATGTTGACATATTTTTTTAAGTGCATATTACAATTTTTGTAATAGGGAGCAAATAAAATGTTAACGTTGTGATTTAGACTACAAAAGCTTAACCGGGTTCATTGGCGATTTCTGCTCCCCAGTTCAACCCCGTTGACGAGTGATTGTTGACTACACTGATCGATAGAACTAGATGAAAAACGGGTAAAACGAAGGACCTGCGTGGTGTGGTGGTGAAGGCGTTAGACTCCGGTAAGTGCAACAACGCGTTCGTTCACCACCGCAGACACCTACGGTCCGGAGTTTTGCATATACCTCGGCATGATTGTGGTTGAGTCACAAAAAATAATCAATTGATTTAATTTATTTTTCTGTAGGATTTAGTAGTGGTAGTAGAGAATTCACAATGGGGCTCAATATGCTCAAGTTCATGGTCCCACATGTCAAAGGCTGATAAGTGCCGGAAAGTTGATACCAATCCTGTTTGGGATAAGTTCACCCCTTCAGTCCACAATAGCTCGTTACTGTTCGTGTTGAGGAACTAGGAACACCTTATCATATTTATGCAAGAGCTCTCCCGAGAGCCAACTTGTGCAATGTCCAACGACATTCATTAAAAAAAAGCGAAAATCGTCAACCATGTGAACCCACACGCAATACGCAGGCCTTTATGTATATCGATAGGATACATGGAAAGGAGTCAAAGGCAAGAAGTGCTGTGATCGGTGGAATGTGTGATGTCTTACGCTTTAGAAAAAACAAGACTTTTTAAGGCTGATTTCCCAATTGACTTGCTCTCTAATGACTTACTTTTTGAACTAGCATTCGTTTTCTTTTCGATTTTTGACCTAGTCTGAAATTATTCAAGTAAAAATAGTACATTATGAAAGTTTGCTAATATAAAGCTACTGTCAAAAGCAATTTGAGAAGCGAAAATGTTCTTGAAAGAAAAACTCACTCTTCGGCTTTCACCTGACTTTGACTTCGATTGCGCAGACTTCCTTAATGTCGTTAATGTTAATCGTCTATACGGTAAAGGTAGACATTGTTTGTAAACTATCAATGCTCTACCACTTCGGTTATGGCTTCTCAGATGCCAAACACCGACGTATAAAGGATAAAAGATAACGTTGATCAGTCCCAGAAGGATGCCTCGTGCAATCGAATGCATTAGGCATCCTTAGAGGTGACTGAATGCATATTTGGCCACTACAATGACTCGCGGTGGCCTACCGATTTACCGACTAAGTGCTGCTAACCTTCCAGAAAAGTCCGACACCAAATTGCCGACCTTGAAGGGATAGAGGGCTTGATGAGTCATTGGCGCGAGGATCAATTCAACGCGTATGGTGCAGGGCGCCTCCGACCACTGCGCCACGCGCGCCCTATATGGCGTTTTATCTTCATAACAAAAACATCCATAACCAGTGGAAAACATAGCTCCTAACGCACTAAAAGAGTAGCCAAAGCAATCGTCGTAACCCGATTCGCTTTTTGTGTTTACTGTACGGCTGCTCAAAAAGATTACCTATCGCGTATATCAAGGACATTGGATGAAACCCTACCAGTTGAAAGAGTAAAAATTTTGCTGCAAACCAAAATAGCGTTAGGATCATAGAAGTCTGTCGTGAATACCATCTCTCAATTGTTCAAACCTTTGTCGTCTGTGGAAAAGACAATTTCGAAGCGAATGCTATTCTAATAGCTTTCATTGATTAAAGAGTAGAACCGTCCTAGATAAAAGCTCTTATCTACTTTTTTCGTAATTGCACAACGAAAACACAGCTTCCCCACCAGGAGCTTGCTGCTGCCATTTAAAAGGCCCTTGTAAGGTGGCACTAATTCACCAAAGCTGTTCACAACCATATTGGAATAGAAAACGAAATCGCTCTGTTGAGATGAAAAGGCCGAACACGGAAATAGGAAGTCCCTTTCAAACTCTTTGTAGGTGAAATCGACGACTTTCCGAAGAATACCAATGGAGAAGCAACGACGCTGAGGGAACTCGACATAGAAAGGGAACAGGACAAAGGGTAAATTGGAGGAAGACCGAGATCGATCATGAAAAATCTATGGTTCTAAAATTAAAAAATTCGAATTGGATGACTTTTTGGCAGCAAAGAAACCTAGTTATGTATATTAGGTATTCCATGAACATCAAGCACAACGTGGAAGAGGAATTATACGTGGAAATGAAAGCATCGTTGTCGTCTTCAGGCATTTCACTGGAACTGGCGGTCAACTAGCGGATCCGAAACACTCACCTTTTCAAATTAATGGCTATTCCCTTGCTCAACTACGCAGCAAAGAAGCACCGTAAAACTTCAATTACACTGAAAATTCTGAATCACATCCACAAAAAGTTTAAGATACTGAGATCTATTATAATTGATATTACGCACACAGTTGTGAAGAACAGTTCACATCTATCTTACCCATGAGTGCCATTTGATGTTTGAGGTTTTCGACAAAAGGCATCTATGAAACCGACATATGTACCACAGTGATCCTTGTAAACTTTGTTCGAAGAACACCACCGCAGTACACAAAAACCAATCAGAAGGACAATAGTTTTCTCTGATCATGACACAGGATAGGGGCAGAGGAAAACAAGAAACTGTGAGGAGAATGAAGGATTTTCACCAAAAGGTTTATCCGTAGCGGAAACCGAACTTTTCGTTTTCAATGATTCCCTCACATATGCCTTTCATATGAGTTCCCCTGTATTCTAGATAGTTTGTTAATAAATAACGAAGGCACTTACACCTTTTTTCGTCTTCTACTAACAGATCTCAAACGTCCAAATACACTTGGTCTTCCATCATCTCTAGAATAATGACATTCTGATTGCAATAAAAATTCCAAAAACTCAATTCTCACCTTACTTAGAATTCTCTACGTTTAGTAAGAAATCGCATGAACGCCAAATTTATGCTTTTGGCAGTGTAATCTTGTAATCTTCAAGATACTTCTTTGGATACTTGGATAACCCGTCTACACTGGTTGTAAGAGCCCCAGCACAATCTTCATTTTTCATAGTTTTGCCTGTTGAGCCATTGTGGTACCCTGAAGTTTCACGGTCAGCCAGGCTAAAGCCTGACCCAGGTCGTCACCACCACAGACAGTCATTGCCGTTGTAGATCAAAAGATTTTCTACCATGCGATTAGTTTGGTACCAGAACGGTGACAGATCCTGGAATCGATTTACTCTTAGCTGGGTTTCCTGATGAAAACGCTGGACTCCTTTCCAGCTTGGGAAACTGCCAGAGGGATGAATCCCCCGAAGTACATCGCAGCTCAACACCCAGGAACGCCTCCAAGCCACGATGAGACGGTAAACCGTTGGGGGGACTCTTCAAGATACATAATCTGACAGTCAAATTCTCACGAAGAAGCAAGCACATATGTAAATTATGTAGTACCTCACCTCATAGCTACTATCACATAAGTACAAATAATAAATATTAATGTAGTCACATTCTTTTTAGAATTATTTTTGAAATGTTTGTGAATCGTAAAGAGGAAACATACTGTGCGGCTTGGGTGCAAACTACCTCCTCTCCTTTGGCCATAGCAAGCAATGAACAAAATTCAGCGTATCATTGACCAAGCAGCTATCAAAGTGAAAAATTTTCCGATTACAACAACAGGTTCAAAAAGAATCACACATCATTTGCACTACATCTCTCCTTTCGTTAGCCGTTTAGTGGAATTTCCTATGCCCACATAAGACGCCTGATCTGCATTTTCATCGTGAGTATACTCACGGGTAGCTTGCCAGGGTCTCCCAAAGTAGACATGGAGCTTGTTTGTTGGAGGCCACTCCTAACCGCCTCCCATATAGTGTCTCTGTCACTTGATTGCAGGCTTTTGGCCGAATTGACTAGTAGAATACAATCCACATAAAGCCAGAACGCACCCACACACGCATGCATGAATACGCCTAGCAAATAAGTATGTGCCAAATCGGTGCAGCAGAAACAGGGAGTCCATCCCCTGGATACACCTGTGTCTCAGGGAAGCAAAGGTCGCTTTTGGTCTGCGATTAACCTCCTATACGCCACCTGGGGACGCGCCACGTAAGCCTCGCGACTAACCGGCTCGAGATCCCTCATGTGAGAGAGATCCGTGGAACAAAACAAGTAGGGCTGAAAAATGTTGCTTAAAAAGCGTGTGTTCAGAGAAATCGGTAGTACTAACTGAATTACCTTCGAGCACAATAAGAAGCCAGCCAGTTCGTAAAGGTTGCATGACCGTCTATGTACAACGTAAAACTGCATAATTTGCTGTAATGGTAGAGGCGGTGGTAGCATGAGTTCCGGTGCACTTTATCTGATTTTTTGTAGAGTACGCAGACACGAATACATTTAAAAAAGGGTAGAAGACTGGACGTCACATAAAAGAGCACCCATTTGGAAAACCCAAGGTCGAAGAAAGCACTCGTCTGAGCCACAAAGCATAAAGGAGAAGGGGAAACATTTTGAAGCAAAAATGAGCATCTTCTTGCAGGAATTTGAAACACCTTCTAGAAAAGCTCTCGAGACACTCTCAGTATATTCAAAGAATCCACAAATGACCAACAGAGAGGAATGTCTCGTTGTCACACCTGATCTCACACGCGTTTACATGTGCACTCTATGCGGATTGTCTCCTCCTGTAACAACCAGTGGGAGACTCAAAGAAAGCGGTAGGTGTGCGAAAAAAGCCAATTTGCTTTTCATTATAATCAAAACTCATGTTTCGTGTCTACTCTGTTAGAATTATTAAAGTGTTTTATCATACAGGTTTCGGTTAACTTGACTTTGAGGAAGCCGAAATCCGCCGAATCAACAGCTTTAGTCAACAAAGATTAGGGTAACAGCGCGGTTGATCTCCTCGAGAGAGTTACAATCACTGAAAGATTCACAGAGCAAGATTATTGTGTAAAAAAAACTGTTTTATATCCAATGCGGTTTTTCTCTTTAGGTTATAAAGGTCTTCGGCTGAATAGGTTGCGGATAACTCGACCCTTACAGGATCTTAAAGAGACGTAATCCACCGAAGCGTACCAGCTGTTATGAATAACTAATATACAACAACCGCCTCGTATTTCCTAATGAAGGAAGTAGCGTGGTATCCATAAAAGTAGAGATTGATAAAAGTGTGGTTTTGTGAATTACAGTGGTTTAAGATGCTGTTCAATATACGCGTTATAGCCACCCGTCGAATCCCAGCTCGGGCCAACCGTGGACCCTATTCGTCCCTTTAGGTAAAATTACTTCCAATGCACAAAGCTACACGATACATTTTGTGAAGACTGCTGCAGAGCAGTCTATTGTAGGATACCAGAAAAAATTAGCTTAAGCCCCATTCAACTACATTCATAAGGTACACTACAATTCTACAAGCAGTATCCGAATTCAAATGCTAATCTCTAAACATTCATAAATGTTGGGCACAAGGAGACGAGGCGGTTAGAGGGACGGCTGGAAGAGCACAATTTGTTACGAGGCCAAAAGTGATCAATTAATTACAAATGAAGTACTTTTCAACGTCTTTTAGGCATTCTGGACTGCCGTTGATATACAAAACATAAGGCGGTTCCCTCGCAGTGGTTAGTGAAGCAGTTCACCATGAGGCGATGGTGTTGCTTTGACCCCTCGCTAGCGCTCTACCCCAATCCACGTGGCAGTGTCTTAGCTCGGTTAAACAGACTTTTTACGGCAATATTTCAGAGCAACCCACTGCGCTCCAGGGACTGTATTTCGTGGCTAGTCTAACTGGCGACGCAGAATTTCCCCTCGGCTGCAGAATTCCTGGTTTTTTGACAAGAAAAAAATTTTTCTCCAATAGTAGAGAACTTGTGAAAATTTTAAAAAAAAAAAGCACGATTGCACGCAGGAGGACTTTGCTCCAACGTTTCTTGGAAATGAATGATAAACATCCTGCTATTTACTAAGCGTTACCATGGTCTATTACGCTAATACATTGCTGTCTGGAAGTATTTTCCAGATTATGCCGAGTCTGCTTCGAAATCTTCCATACCGACACACTTCGTAAAACAACCGCGATTTATTAAAGAAATTAATCATTCGACCCCTTCCCGGGTTCACCGAGCCTGTTATCCCTTAGCGGTCGGGAAATTGGTATCGAACTTGACTGGGAACTGAAATGAACTAGCCATTATTTGTTAGCCAAATTACCGGTCAATGGACCTTTTCGAAAAGATGCTTTTTGGAAATCAACAAGCGTAGAGAATGGTTCTTCTAGTCTCATCCCTATTTTGATCTGCTTTCGATTAGGTATGGAATAAGTCTGACAAAAAAGCCTTTAAACCCCTTAACTAAATCTGGATATTACAGGGTCCCTACGGCAATTTGGTCCACACCGCCATAGACACTGTAGTATCCACCAGACGGGGCGGAATGGATGAGCAACCATCTATATTTTATTTTATAGGAAAAGAAAAAAATGTAGCGACGCAGACTTTTGTTATTAAAATGAACCGTGGAAATACTCCAGGCCCTTCCCGCCCGATTCATTTATATGAATAACCATGAGCACACACATGTAATCATAGTGAGACTGAACTCGCAGTTTAAATAGCAAGCGTGAAACGGGAAAAATTGTGACGAAACAAATCGTAAAAATAAAAGTAAAGATAAAGGCAAAAAAAGCCTCACAGTAAAATAAAAAAGCTGAAATACAGAATTAAAGCAAAATTTAATAATTGACTTGCTGGACGCCACTTTTTCGTATTTTCTTCTGTGAAACCAGAGATATCTGTTCATATACCTACTATACGAAATTGATTGTGACCAGCACAGTTTAGTAATTTAACAAGAGCACATGTATACCCTCTACAGTTTTTTCAACTGATTGGAATTTAATGATTCTGAAATATTTGCAAAACTCCAGATAGCAAGTGCGGTGGTAAGTAATGAACGCGCTACTATCCTTTCCGGAGAGTAACGCGTTCACCACCGCACCATGCGGGTAATTCGTCTCGCCTGTTTCTTAGCTAGTTCTATCGATCTCTGCCATCAGCAATCACCCGTCAGCGGGATTGGGCAGACCAAATCGGCAGTCAACCCAGGTTAAGCTGAAGCTATGGTTTATACACATATTAATAAACGCTAATAGTTTCCCCATAACACCTAAATACCGAAAAAATTTCGCACAGTGCACCTTCTTTATTACCACGTTACTGGATCTGCGCAGCGAATTCAAGGCGTGCTTAGCCGAAATTAACTGCATATTTCAAATATTTCAACAACTCTTAGCTCATAACGAGCTACACTAATCGAACTAAAAACCGTTAAAATCTGCCACCATTTAGGAAAAAAGTACATTTCAACTGTTCGCAAAAGATGAAGTTTCAATTTCGTGCAGCCGACAGGAATATTTTGCTTTTTTCCGTTGGGGATCTTATTTCAGCAAAAAACAGGAAAATGAACTAGGTGAACTTCGTTTATGCATCGCTAATGTTCTACCGGTCTCCCCACATGAAAGAATTCGAGTCGGTTAGGAGCGAGGCTACGTGGCATGTTCCCAGGTGCCGGATAGGGGATTAATTCCAGACCAAAAGCGACCTCTGGTTCCCTGAGGCCCAGGTGGACTCGCTGTTTCTGCTACGCCGATTTGGCACATAATCGGACCAAGAAGATTGTCTGAGGAACGTCACATTGGGGCCCACGGATTAGAATGGAACGAACAGGGTGAGCGGCTCTCTGAGTTCATCATGGCGACCAAAACCATCCATGGTAACTCGCAGTCCCAGAAGCCTCACAGTCAACGATGGACGTGGGAATCTCCCAGTGGAGAGTACCATAAGGAAATGGACCACATCATAGTAAGTAAAAAGTTTTGCTTAACCGATTTGGCACATACTTTCTGTACTTACGAGGGCATTCATGAATGCGTGGATGGGTGCTTTCTCGCTTGTGCGGGTTGTATTCTACGAGTCAATTCGGCAAAAGCCTGCAATCAAGTGATAGGAAAGTATATGGGAGGCGGTTAGGAGTCGCCTCCAACAAATAAGCTCCATGTCCACTCTGGGAGAGCCTGGCAAGCTACCCGTGAGTATAACCAGCCTCCACGTTCAGAGCCCAGCAGGCTATACGTGGGTATCAAATATGCTAAACACAGTAAAAAAAAAACGGGCCTTATTCCCCTGACCACGAAAGAGCTTCCAGTTTCGCAGCGTTGGGTAGGACGAGTACGGAGAGGCTGCTAAAATCTCAGGGCCAATGGAAACTGCCTGGATCAAGAACTATGGTGACGATCTCTACCTACAACGCACGTACACTTGCATCCGAGTCCTCGATAGAGGACTTGCTCATGCAAGCAAGAATGATAAGGTACGACGTCATCGGCCTGGCCGAGACGAGACGACGTCACCCATTCAACGCTGCCTATGACACCGAAAAAGAACTGTTTCTCTGAACATGCGACAGTAGAGAAGTCGGCAGCGTCGGCGTTGTGGTGAACATGAGTTTGTCTATGAACATCGATTCATTCGAACAGCTTACAACCCGAATCGGGCGTCGACGATAAAAAGGATGTGGATCAATACCGGCGTTGATAATCTTAGTCGTTTACGCGCCAACATCAAATTAAGACGAAGTCGAAGCGTTCAGTATGGACTCGGAGAAGTTCTACAGAGAAGACCATACATTCTTCAAGGTCATCACAAATGATTTCAAAGCCAAGATTAGACCAAGACGAACGTCAGAAAAACGTCACGTTGAGACCCGTGGATTAGAATGGAACGAACAAGGTGGCGAACTGTCTGAGTTCACCATGGTGACCAATACCATCCATGCTAACTCGCAATTCCAGAAGCCTCACCGTCAACGATGGACGTGGGAATCTCCCAGAGGAGAGTACCATAACGAAATAGACCACATTGAAGTAAGTAGAAGGTTCAAGATTCTATTTTCTATTTCTCAGATTTTTCCCACAAGATTCTATTTCTCGCAGAATGGAGGAAAAGCCGCTAAATTCAAAAATCGAAGTTCCAGAACCACCATGAACTGGGACTTATTCAACTCATTAGTAGGCTGTTAGAAAGATGCCGTCGCCGATAAAATCGATGAACAATGCAGTCGGGTCATTCAACATCTTCACGTTAGCACTATAAAAGCTGAGAGTTCGAAAGTCACCAAGAGACGTCTGTCTCCAGAAACTCTCGAGCTGCTACGCCAGCGTGGAATCGCACCAGCAGCAGGCAACAGCGAACCAACGTCCGAACTTGCGAAATAATGCAGACAGGAGATAAAAGATGATCTTAAAGAAAGAAGAAGACCTACACGATATCGGCAACTATCGTCCAATCTGCCTGTTGTCCGTCGTCTACAAACTTTTCACTCGAGTCATCCTAAACAGGATTGACAGAACACTGGACGACGGACAGCCATGTGAGCAAGCAGGGTTTCGTAAAGGATTTAGTACGTTGGACCACATCGACACGATATCAAAGTTCATTGAAGTATCGCGAGAGCACAGAGACCGCTCTGTCTCACTTTAATCGATTTGAAGAAGGCCTTTAATTCAATTGAGATAGGAGCGGTCATGGAAGCCTTTGACACTAAAAAAAAAAGTCCCTACTCACTGTATAAAATTTTTTCCTGAGCTGTACCAAAATTTTACAAGAAAGAATTCGCCACCCTCCAGAAAGTCATGCGAGCGTTGGAATAAAACAACATGGTAGTAAAAATCGATGAGCGGCAGTTACATCATCTTCGCTTTACTGATGAAATTGTCCTTATAACACCAAACATTAGCCAAGAGGAGCATATGCTTGCTAACTTAGATAAAGCGTGTGGAAAGATTGGTCTTCGACTAAATCTCTAGAAAACGCTGTTCATGAGGAACGGATTGGTTTCCTGTGCCCCATTCACGCTCAACGGAGCGAAAATCTCTGACTGCTCTAGGTATTTCTATCGAGATCTCTAATCAACGTGCTAAACGACCTAGCTCCAGAGTTGAACCGAAGGAAATGAGAGGCTTGGGGAGCTTTCGAGAGCAACGAGGATGTAGTGAAGAGGGCAAAGAACGCTCGACTACGTGCTCACCTTTTCGGCTCAACTCTACTGCTTGCCCTAACGTATGAGTCAGAAACCTAGTTGATACGTGCACAGGATGAAAAACCACTCAGCAGGTGTCTGCATGGTGCTGTGGTGATCGCATTAATCCTTGGAAACGACAATAACGCGTTCGTTTCCCACCGCAGACACCTGTGGTCGGGTGTTTTGCAAATATCTCAGCAATTTTGCTGCTGTATTTCGCTTAATACCCTGCCATAGAATTATAGAAGGGAGAAAACAAAAAGTAGACCACTCAACGTTACCGAACGAGCAAACGAAAGGACGATGTTAGGAGTATCCCGTTTCACGCAAGTAAGGTAAGGGATCCGAATCTTCAACCTGCGTCAACGATCAGAAATCAATGGGGCCGTTCTTTACACCAAACAGACGAAGATAAGGTAATCTGGACACGTAATGCGTATGTACGAAGACAGATAGAACCACTAGTGAGTGGATTCTTCGGGATGTCAAACGTACTGCAAGAAGACCACCGACCCAATGGTCAGAGTTGTTTACGAAGAGTCTAGAAGAAAGATATGATGCTCGACGAGTCCCTAAACGAGTAGAACCCACTGGGCTACTATTGCACACGACAGGGAAAAATGGAGGATTTACTAGCGCCCGCTCGAGTCACTCGACGATCAACGGGACTGCAGGTGATCTCAACATTTCACTAACAAAGAAATACTATAAGCTCTTTACACTTATCACTAGCTGATCCTTCAGCAATATTTGATTTTATTGGCTTTGAACCAGTAACATACTCATTTTTTCGTTGCTATGAATATGGAACTGAACTTTTTCACCCAGCAGTTGTGCTTGTATTCCTCCGAACCGTTTACCACCTCATCGTGGCTGTCAGATGTTTCTGGGTGTCGCACTGCGATGGGATACGTTCCCCGGCAAGGTATCTCAAGCTGAGAAGGAGACCGTTGTTTCAATCATAAAGCCTAGCTAAGAGTAAATCAAAACTAAGGTACACCACGGTCCTAGTATTAAAGTCGCATGGTGGCAAATCTCCCTCTGGTCCACAAGGACTGCGACTGCCATTGGTAGTGACGACCTGGGGCAGACTTTGGCCACGATGACATCGGGATCCCATGAATGCACAATGGCTTAACCAGCAAATATCCGAAAAATAGTGATTATGCTGAGGCCCGCAAAACCAGTAAGGAAGGGCCGTTCAGGTATCAAATATCAGGCAAGTGGTTAGGAATAATGAGTTTCGTTCGAAATCTGAGAAATGTGCCGTTGACTTCATCGATAGCGTCTTGCTATCTAAAAAAGAGCTTGAGGAAACGGCGGTTTCGGTAATGGCCCGACAACTTTTTATTGGTCATTTTTATACAGTGTTTCAAGACTAGTCTTGCGACGGAGTCCATGTTGAAGCTCGTACAGAGTGTACGCTCTCCTACGCAACGTCTCTATGGGAACAGGTTCAGCTGGTCTGGTAAAAAGTTGAACCCTCTCTCATTGATAAAATAACAAAAGCTTGATAAAAAAAGACAAACATATTGATTTAATAAAATTGCAAATTAGTATTGACTCATAAATTATTCCCCTTTAAAGATAAATCTTCAAATGCCGAGTGCAATCGTTTTCCGTCGGTACGAACTTCATCAGTTGAGGGAACAATTTTCAACAACTGGTTGCTCCGCGCAGGCCACAGATATGAGACACCTCATGAGCTTTAGAAAGCCTGTTAACAATATGATGGTGAGATACTAGCGAAAATTAGAACCCAACCAGATGAAACCGCGACTACTCTTTCAGAGTGTTGACATGCTACGCACAGCACCACTGAGGACTGTTGAATAGTGGTTTCACTTCTTTGCTAACTTCTTGCAAAAAATCGTTTAAACGCTAAATTTACAACGTTTGATCAAGTACAAGGATAAAGCTCTCGGCTTTGATCAATCCCTAAATGATGCGCGATACATTCGACTTTACTGAAAATCGTTGGAAGTGAATGAATGCATTTTTGGCCTATAGTTGTGGTGGCTTGCCGATGTATCTGGCCAATGCTGTTACCCATCCAGACAAGTCTGCTACCAGTTTGCCGACCCACCCAGGAAGGGTGAAAACCTTGGTGGACATGATGAGCGGCATCGAGCCCTTGTGTATTGCAGGGTTGCAGGTAACTCTAACCACTGCACTACAAACGTTCCCTGTAATGCAGAGTCCCACAACGAAATCGACTATACCATGGTGAACTGAAGGTTTGCCTAACCGATGTGCCTAACTGCTCTGTCAAACTCAACACGGGATCAGACCATCGTCTCCGTGCAAAATTCCATTGTTCCTTGAAATGAGATAAATCTGCTAACTTCAAAGAAAGATTTCTCAAAGCCACCATAAATTTGTAAGTATTCAGATCTTTTTCCGGCTTATGGGAAAGCGCTCTTATTCATTAAACCGATGAACGAGGAAATAGACACGGTTTTGAAGAAATAGACACGGTCTTTATGCTGTATGACAACCTCGCGATTGCTGAACAAGAAAACAACGTATTCATACTGTGCTAATGTTCAAAAAGGTGACCTTCACGATTTCGGCAACTATCGCCCAATCTGCTTGCTCTCTGTCGTCTACAAACTTTTCACTCGAGTCATCCTAAACAGGATTGACGGAACACTGAACGACGGACAGCCATGTGAGCAGGCAGGGTTTCGCAAAGTATTTAGCACGATGGACCACATTCACACGATAACAAGACTCATTGAAGTACTGTGAGAGCACAGAGACCGCTCTTCTCACTTACATCAATTTAAAGAAATTTTTGATCCAGTTGAGATAGAAGCACTCGTGAATGCCTTGGAAAACCAGGGCATCGCTACTCAGTGTATAAAGATCCTTCGTCAGCTATCTACAAATACCAACATTTTATAGTGATATTAAACATTGATGTAAAAAACGGGTATGCAAAGGTGATAGCGCATTCGAAAGGACGATGTTGGGAGTATCCCGTATCATGCAAATAGAGGGGATTCGAGGCTCCAACCTATCTATGACACCTGACCTTCTGCATGAGAACTATTCTTATGACGAATGGAATAGCTGCCATGAGCAATACGTCTCTTTATTAAGGACGGGGAAATATCATGAAGGCTTTATTAAATTGGCAAAAGGGGCATCATTACTTAAACAGCTTTCTGAGTAGACAGCTCAGTCATCGTAAGGCCGTTGTTGCAAAAAAAAAAACGTTCTTTTCCAATTTGTCGACATTATAAAAATGCTAAGATGTTCGAGGAGGTTAACTATCAACTATTTAACAATTATCTCAATAGGAGAAACTGCGGCGTCATGCATACTATCAACAATTGAGAATCGATTTGTGCGAAGGTAAGTAAACTAGAATAATAGTAAGAGGCCTTCTTTTCTTTCCGTTCCCACAGTTTTTGTTTCGCGTGACATTTAATGCGACGAATTATATACCAAAGATTTAGGCTACGTAATACCGGTGGAAAGCATTTCCTTCTGGAAGTTCTACACTGTAAAGCAAATGTCCCTTATAAACTGATCTTCTTTAGCTGGTGCGAGGTTGGTATATGTCTTCGTTGTCGTTATTGTTGTTGTTGGTGTTGTTGGTCGATGGCTGACGTCAAGTGGGAAGCACTCGTAACATTACGGCTCTGAGGAAGGCGAAATCGCCGAAACGTCAGCCGTCGACCAACAACACCACCAACAACAACAACGACAACCAAGACCTATACCAACCTCGCATCAGCTAAAGAAGATCAGTTTATAAGATCATAAATAAATATATCAGCTATATATGCCGAGGCTTATAGAAAGTCGGACTTTTGAGTTATTAAGAAATGTCCCTTAGCTGTACATTGGCAAATTGGGCCAATGAATGTGTAATAATAGTTGGAAATACGTACTCTTCATAACGACATGGGCTCCACACTAATAAATGCGCACTTTGTGGACGCATATGCCGTCCCTATACTAAGTACAAACACGTTCACCAAGGTCTTTTCGGTGATTTCCCTTCTCTTCGCGACGACAGCAAGCCGCCGAACTCGAAGCATTAGTGCGTAAGTACACAAGATCGGATAATGCCCGCCACGATATTCAAGCAAACGAGTAAACTCGTTCGAAAAGAGATTGCTTGTGCATTGTAAACACTTTTTCTTGATTCGGCTCCTGTATAAAGTCTGTGCTCGATAAGCTCTCAACTTACCACAAATGGTGTCAAAACAGCTCTTTGCAACGAAGTAAAATAACGGAAGTGGTGATGTCATCGCTTGCATTGAAATCAATGCGATTGGTCGAGAAATAGCTAAAAAATGATATCACAAAGACTTTTGCGCCTTCACCCCTGTAGCAATGCAATGATTATCTCAAAAATCCCGCCACCAATATTTCACTCTGAGAAAGAAAAAATTTCTTAAATTGGATGCTAAGAGAAATAGGATTCAAATCAGCTTCAAGCAATATGATTTCGATCCAAGAAACTGTGAAGCGACTTTTTTCATCGCATTCACATCGCAACGATCCACTGTAAAAAAGATCAATATCCATGATATGCACGACGAACAGTACTCGTTTTCGTGTTTATCGCTGACCATGAATGAACTTCGCATGATCTGATGATAGTAGAGACGCCATCCGTCTTAATGACGACGACTTCTGTAATGACAGTAAACGATAGGCGAATCATTTTCGCGAAATCGAAAGTCGTAACTGGGTACTCAAGGTTTTCAAAAACAAAGAAATGTAAGTCAAAAAAACCGGTAATTCATGGCTAGCCGTCGCTCATTGTTCTCTGGATACTGGTGCACGTGAAGAATTTTCCCGAACAAGAAAATATGCTCTTGAATGAACATCAGCCCATAACAGTTGTCCCTTTGACCCTAAAACCATTCCATTTAAAGTTCCTTTTGACTCATTACGAAAAAGGAATCATAGAAAAGGAAGAAAAATAAGTAAGAAGATTTCATCTAGTCACAGTACAGAAAATGAAAGTGCTTAACTACAAGAAGAAAAAACTAGAAATATGAAAAAGTAGGAGACGTAGGGCATCCCTCGCTAGGAACGAACTGCTTTTGGAAAAAAAATCAGGTAAAAGCTAAATTAGCATAAAAATCAAAGGTATTTACACACAAGTAGCCTGCCCACACAATGGAAAGACATCGTGTAAAAGAAACAGAAACAGGATTGATGAAAGTTCAATAACTATTTACCATCTTCCTTAATGTTTTCACATCTCCACACTTCTTCATACTCTATCTAGAACTACTTCATTTTACGCATCGACTAGGGAAAATGTCCAAAACATCTCAGGAAAATCTCCAACCACAGCGCCTAGAACTGTGTGTATTTCGCGCTCTAGTTTGTGATGTTGTAGATCAAATATAGTATATGTAGATAAGAAAAATAATCTACACCACCTACGAAATCATTTCCATGAATGCTCAGAGACGTTCCTTTGAACTTTACTGTTCACATGAAACTTATGAACACCTAAGCATTAACGATGATTTTTGAGCAAAGCCTCATTTCACCCATGGATTCGTTTATCGCTTTCGATTGCTCGTTTAATCGACCAGTGATCTAATGGATATCCGCTCTTCTCCCGCCAAAATATAATATTTGTCGATCGCCGAGCGTGACATTACAATCCGCACTGGTTAGGGATACGTGAACCAGCTTTGGTAGAATGTCCTTTTTCTCAAAAGACGTCCATTTGTACTTTTTTCCGCGTTGATATTTATCGGTGTGTTTCATCACTTCATCGTATTAAAATACTGGCTTCTTTATTTAAATATCGTCATTTAGGTTAGTTCTTATTGAGAGCGTTCAGTCGTACCCACTTGATCTCACCATTGCTTAGCTCTATCCCATAATTCCTCGAAACTTCTTGAAATATCCCAATCTGTCATTCTCAAATCATGTACATGATATAACTTTCTCGGCTATTCTAAGGTAGCGAATAAAATAAAAGCTCTAAAGGATAAAGCTCTCGTGGTTGATCAATCCCTGAGGGATGCGCCATGCATTCGACTTCATTAAGTATCGTTGGAGGTGATTGAATGCATATCTGGTCTTTGCAATGACTCGCGGTGGCCTGCCGTTGTATCGAGCCAGTGCTGCTATCCTCCCAGGCAAGTCTGGTACCAATCTGCCGACCACAGAGGGATGGAACGCTTGGTGGGCCAGTCCACGTGCGTGTCGCAGTGGCGCCTCCAACCACTGCGCCACACGCACCCCTAAGGTAGCGAATACGTACTTTTAATATCCTAATAGCTGAGATCTTCTATTTCTCGGTTGAATCTCCTCGAACTTCGAAATCTACCGTACTCACTCTCAGATTATGCACAAGATATTCTTTTCATCACTATCCTCAATTGATCATTGCCAACTTTCAGTGTTTTAGTGGCTGAGATGACTTCGTTTTCTGATATAATCGCCGTCGGTGACAATGTAATGGCCGATTTGTTGAAGTTGGTCGACGGAGGTGATGATGGTTGGGACCATCTTTGGACAGAGGACGATATAGTTCTCCACACTAGGAAAGGATCTGAACCATGTACAGCCGATATTGTCAGATGCCGAACAATTTTAAAAGTAGGTTTGTTGCCCCTTCCAACTGTTCACCGCCTCATCGTGTCAGGAAGGTGTTCCTGGTGTCGGACTGCGATGTACAGCGGGGTGCTTCGTCTTCTCGGTAGAATCTCCCAAACTGAGAAGGAGTCCGGTCTTTCCATCAAAAAGGCTAGTAAAAGTTAATGAATACCAGGATCCACCACCGTCTTGGTATCAAAGTCTCATGGTGGCAAATCTTCCTCTGGTTCGCAGCGGCTGCTACTGCCCTGTCGTGGTGACGACCTGAGGCAGACTTTGGTCAGGCTGTCCTCGGGATTCCAGGGAGCCACAGTGGTTTAACCAGCAAATCCCCAATGAAAGTGGTGATTATGCTGGGGTCCGCACAACTAGTGAGGACAGGCCGTTTAAGTATCAAGTTAGGTTTCTTGCTATCGATGATTTACTTGAATTGGCCGAGTCTTCCTAGTAACCAGTTAAAGTCAGGTAAAGCCAAATTTCGAATGAATTTCGGTGAAACAACAGGATTTCGCTTAAGGTCATTTCTTAAGTTTTAGTTTCCAGGTTTTTCCCTTTATTTCAGAACACCAACACTGCTGTTGTAAAGGCATTGTTAACTCCATGGCTACCATATCGATTACAGTGGGACGATCTCATGCAGGTGTTTTTTTTAATTCATATTTCGAACTCGTTCGTTAAGGTATCATGGACACTTCGATTTTAGAAATGTGACCTCATCAAGGAATTTGACAATGGCTATCGCCTAATGCATCATGTGACCAAGAAGAAATTCCCTCTGTCAGCTCGCGATTCGGTATTATTAGATTATACTTTTTTTTACAACTCTAAGCTATTACTTTAGTCATATAAAACATAGGATGTTGTTGTTGCTAAGTCGAAGGCTAGGTTTTCAATTCTTTTTAACCCTATTCAATCCTTCTTAGATCAAACCTAATACTTTGTGAAGTAGCCAAAGTAACTAACGAAAAACAGCGAAAACTTAAGTAGTTATAATTTTGGGTGGATATCGTCCCGACAAAGTACGAAGGCGATCGAATTTTCATGGCTGCGAGGAGTATACAGACAGCCGGTCCAACTCCTACCAGCGATGTTGTGCGAACATATCAACATCTCGGAGGGTACCGCATCTGCAGCACTGGAGAGAGTAAGCCTTTCTCTTTAAAATTAGGGTTTATTCATTTGAGTTTTATGTCAGCCAAAAAGAGTGTTTCAAATGGCAAATGAAACGAAGCATACTTCTAGGTTCAGGAGACAGTTTCACGGTTGTGAGAGACTCTCTTCTGACACTTTATCTTTTGACTGCTGCGTTAGATGTTGAACACTATATGGATAGTGAGCCAAGAGATAACAAGCACTTTAATACGAAGAATATCTTCAAAATACTACAAGTGTTAAAGAGTTCATGAGCAGCTTCGCACGTTTATTTCATGGTAGCTCTCATATCGTACCCAGCCATAGCCAACTATTTGCAAAACTCCGGATCGGAGGTGTCTGCTGTCGCGATCGAACACGTTATTACCCTTTCCGGGGCTGACGCATTCACCACCACACCATGTGGGTCATTCATTTCGCCTTTTTCTCAGCTAGTTTTCTATCTACCAATGCCATCAGCTGTCACCCATGAACAGGATTGATCTGGGGAGCACAAATCGGCATTGATCCCGGCTATAGTTGAAAGCACAATGTTTAGTTAACATTACGACGACGGTATTTGTGAGGAAATTTCGAAGAAGGGGTTTGCAAGAGTGTTTTTGCTCCACCGCCTGAAACGAAATGTGGTTATCTACCGCAGTTTGGAAATATTTGCAATGTTTTCATTCCTTCACCATATCGATCGTGGTTTGCTTATCGATTTATTTCACCTTTCATGATTTAGATTCGGTCGACTTCACCATGTACTTCCAATGTGATCTGAATGTCAAAGTGCCGTCGTTTGTGCAAAAGTTAATCGACAGGGCCAAGCCGAAGTTCATGTGCGACAAAGTGAAGGCACTTCGTAAGGCGTTGACAACATTCAAAGTCGATCCAGCCCACATTGAGAAAATGTAAAGAAGTGAATTTATACTGTACTGTTTATATTTTATGTTTATAAATAGGCACTAATGACCTCCTGAAAGATGCCTACACTAATTGTCACTTAATATTAAGGCGTAAGCCAAACAGAACTGTACACATTTGATCAACATTTCTTATCTGTACTTTATGAGACTTTCCGAATATGTCTGTGTTTACAGCTGTATTTAAGAGATGGTTCGTTCGTTTTGCTTGTGAGACTCTATGATTTTCTGTACAATTAATGAAGTAATTTTTGAAAATTATTCACCACATTGTCTGTGTGGGAACAAGTGGGACTTTTGTTTCCCAGAAGAGCAGCACAAAGAGCTAGTGCGGTGGAAAAAGTACTACCTCAGAATGTGACGTTCGTACTGCCAACAGATGTGGTCGTCTCAAATGAATGAACAATTATTAAGGAGCAAAAAACACTTGCAGTAATTCCCACGTCTGACTTTTTATTAACGTCGGCATTGATTGAATAATTCTTCCTACTTCCGTTTAGCAAACACGAGGTGTTATTTTATTTCTTTATTTACGTACAAGCTGACGTTTCGGCGGATTTCGCCTTCCTCAGAGCCTGGAAAGGTCACGTTGACTGCAATCTACATAGCCAAATACCTCCATAACCAAACAGAAAATGCTAAACCAAAATTTCAATCACATTGAACACAAAGTCTTTGCACAGTCATCATTTTTTATGAGTCTTCCACTAGAAGACAGTTGACTTCTCCTGTAATGGGGACTTCACCATTATGATAGTTGTCAACTTCCGAACAAATGTGGTTCAACAGGAAGCTATCTTAAGTTTCCAACAACAAATGAACTGTGTTAGAAGTAAAAAAGGATAAAGGATAAAGCTCTCGGCGTTGATCATTCCTTGAGGGATGCGCCATGCATTCGACTTCATTAAGTATTGTTGGAGGTGATTGAATGCATATCTGGCCTTTACAATGACTCGCGGTGGCCTGCCGATGTATCGAGCCAGTGCTGCTATCCTCACAGACATGTCTGGTACCAATTTGCTGACCCCAGAGGGCTGAAAGGCTTGGTGGGCCATGAGCGCAGGGATCGACTCCACGTTCGTGTCGCAGTGGCGCCCCCAACCACTGCACCACGAGCGCCCTTGTGTTAGAAATAAATAAAGTAAAAGACAATCTAAAACAACGTATGCATCGTTGAAACACACACCTACTCCATCGTATCGGAGATAGACAGAAAGAACTGAAGTAGTGCCTACAAAACATTCTCTTTACAAAAAAAAAAAAAAAAGGAAACAATGAAGAATTTCCATAAGTTGTTTTAAGACTACGCAGCTGCCTACGAAACTATTCACGGCGAACTTCTTACAAATAACAGCTCTTGCAAGAAGTTCAAACAAAACAGGACTGATCAACACATGGTCCGGATGGATCTACGCGCATGAAGAATACATCATTTCCACAAGCCTGTAGATTGTATTAGACTGAGAAATAACCATTAGAAGCGGCAGTTTTGATTCTTTGAATATCATGTACAACGTGACTGTAGCTGACCATGTCTTCAGTACCGATGGGAATCTCAGCAATGTGCGGTGTTACATTCTTCTCACCCATTTCTTTTGTAAACTCAAGAGCCCGTGTAGCATCTAACACCTTCCGCGTTACCTCATGTATTCCACCCACTAGAAATGCAAGAAGAAAAGATCGTGTAGTTATTCCGTGCTCTGTTTCACCTACTACTACTCAAATGATTCAAAACTTGAGCATAAACTACAAAAAACTCTGCGCCATAAGCTCAGGATGCTGTTTTATTAGAGATAGAAATTCCAAATAATTCTTATTGGTCCCTTCACCGCCATCATGGAGCTGTAGTATGTTTATTTAAGCTCGCCCCCTTTTTCCGTGCAACAAAATACTCAGTCCAGTGTTCACAGCGGACAGCATTCACTGGTGCAATAACTTTGGCTAAACAGACAGAATGAACCACCTGTCCCGATACCTCATCCACAGGAAAAATTGACAGTTACTTATTCACCGAATCTAAAGTAGCTATTGCGACCAGATCGGGATTAACATATCTGTACTACACACTAGAATCACTTGAAATCAGAATCAAATCAAAACTTGTCCGTGGGAATGAACCTTTTGAAGCCTAGGTTGGCCTTTTCTTTCCATTATTTTATACGTCTAACTGATATGTAGACCGGCTTACCACACCTTTACGATTTTTCTTTTGAGAAAATTTATCATAGCTCTGGAAATGTGTTAAGAGTCCATTAGAAGTATACGCTCTGGAGGTGCAGACAACAATATCTCTTTGGGTAGCGCGGTGAATGATAGCACACCTCATTATTTTGATCAACTGCCACTGGTGGGTGTATGTGATCCTGTCCAACGAAACTTAACACGGCAACATGAGATATGGAGATCGATAAATATGCTTTCTTGATAACCTCCTGATAACAGTTATTGCACTGAGATATACCAAAACACCAGCACAATTTGTCTGTATGAATACTAACGATATCTGTTCCGATAACATTGATAATGGGTTGTAGACCTCTTTAAACGCGCCTCATTATTTCCTGTAAAGTTTATCAAAAAAAGTAAAATCATTGCGAGGTTCAGTTCCTAAAGTATAGCATCACCGTTGTTGTCAATAGTGAAGACACCGCATTCATTTTTTCTCCACTGGTGAGTTTGTGATGCCTGTGAAACGGTTCAGTGTCAAGGGATTGCAAATACTGGATAATGATCTTCTGCTAGTCGAAGGATTACAGCATGCTTTAATCTTTGCTATGATGTCAACTGAAATGAACAAGATGATTAGTTGTTATACATCATGCATTTACTTACATAGAAAAACACAATACAATGCAACAGCAGCTGACGTTTCGGCAGTATCGCCTTCTTCAGATCCTGGAAGGATATACTGCCATACAATTTACTAGGCCAAGCCTTTCAATAACGTATGCAAAAAGACGAAAAACTCCAAGTCAATTACATGATCAACAGTTTCTTGAAAAACTCACCGCTTTTTACACGACTTCCAATGAGGAAGGTTAGAACAGCTGATGATAGTCGAATATGGTTGATGACTGCACCACCCTGATCAGAAATTGATGCGAAGACACGAGGCCAGGTCTCGTGTGACCTCTGGGCATTCCTCCCTGCTGTTCATTGTGGGGTTGAAGAATGCACTTCCGCTTAGTGGCGTTCATGTTGCTCTCGGGGACGCTGCATACAAGTCGTCAAAGAATGCCTTCTAACAGCTAATTGATGGAACACAGTGGAAAATGAGGTTTTTTATTGATATTGCGAAATTATCTGTGACTTAACAATAGCTACTGAAGAGGCCTTAGCTAGATTTAGTGCAGTTAAAATGGTCGATCTACCGCTTTCAGATTTACAGCAGATGACTGAGGACGAGTTCGAGGAAGGCTACTGTGCCGGTGCATGTGGTCCACTGAGAACACTGGACTGCGTATTTATATTGGGCAGAGAAAGGAACTGCCACTTCTAATTAGTATCTACCAGTCTAATGATAGCTTACGGAATCGATGCATTCCTCACGTCTCTTTATTCATCTGGAATACTCGATTTTGTGAAGAACGACTTCGATCAGGTGTTGATCAGTGTTCGATCTCTGTTTGGACTCATTGCAGGTGCTTTCATTAGCAGAAAGTTCGCCTTGAATAATTCCCTAGCTTCAGTATGGTCTTGAAACTACTTAAGGAGCATTTTTGTTGTTTTTTGTCCTTTATTTTTTATTGTAAGCAGAACATGTTATGTTTTGTGCTTACTACTTCATTTGTTTTTTTTCTTATCCCAGATATTATGGCATGGGCATGCCTTTCAATGGTGGATGACGTTATTTTAGGAGCTTTTTTCGTCACTCGTTCCTAGCACAGATCATTTGGTGTTGTAAATATATGAGAGTGTTGTTTTTCAATCGTAACAGTATGCAGGCGGAGAAGGCTGCCGATCCTGTTTATCACGCTAGCCTACTAGAAACACTGGTGTTTCGGTCTCGACTTCGTAGTTATTAGCACATTGATGAAGCCATGAATCATATATGACCGAATTCCTTGCTTTTTTTAGAACTGAACCTTTTTGCTATGCAGTCGTTCGATAGCCTGTGCAACAAAGACCTCATGAGTTTGAAAAAAAGGCCTCTTTCGGAAAAGTTTTTCCAGTTGATTCGAACGATGCCGCTGGAACTAAAAGGTTTCTCCTCCATTTGTACACTGACCCTTTCCATACCAAAAATCTTAAGCAAAGTTATCTGAAATACCACATTATACGCTCTTATTATGTACTGAATAAGGGATAAAGGTGATCAAAAGTGACCTTGTATTTTAGACAGAAGCGTTTAATTTTAAACGATTTGCTACAACAGTGTTACTCTAGGATTCACTTTCTTCGTACGTTTATTGGATTCACCACCCTTACATATCACACAAATCTCAGAATTTTTCCCATTCAAATGGCCATCACGCAGTCATCATTCGTCAAAATAATTAGCTTCTTATGTGAACTTGGCAGTGGCGTGAAGACAACTAATATTCTCCCTAAATGACATGTTCTACGGTGGACAACTTCAGTATCCCTTTTAATCTCAGGATAGCGTGATCCCAAACACACGACAGGCAGTCGTTTACTGAGTCATATGCACTAAACGAGGCTTGTTCCCGTGGAATTAGGATTTCTCACGGACGGCAGCGATTCCTGCTGCTGTATTAATCTCGGTGAGTTGTCATATTAGTTAGTCCGAGGCATGGGATCGAACCAAAGGCCACATATATAT
>MQTX01000067.1:680300-779998 GCA_009735665.1 Angiostrongylus cantonensis
GTATGTGTTGTATGTGTCGCATTGTTCACGCTTCATTAACGAAAACACATTGCATGAAACGTTATTGTTTCGTCGATTTCGGAGAAAACTCTAACTTTCTACTTAACTATACGAAACTAATTATTCTCTTCATTAAACAGCCGCTGTGAAATGACTAATTAGTAGTGAGAGAATGATCTAACAAGCAAATAATTTCAGGAAGAACTATAAAATCTGAAAGCTTTTCACTCCATGCGAATAACAAGTGATGATCGCTGTATCAATCGATGAGATCAATAAATACTATAAACATTGTTGAATGATTTACAATTCTTAGCAACTACGAACACAGAGTGACGTCCAAATTACAACAGACTGAATGTGGTGAAAAATTCAATTCTCAAGCTTTGCAAGCAGATTCAAATATTGCGGGCTTTGTAAGAAACGCACATAGGGATCGTTTCGAAGAACCTGAAAATGGTTACAACTCCTTGCAATGACAAAATTATCAGTAGTTCTATAATTATTATTATAATTACTATGATTATTATTTTCCTCATTTTTTAATATGATCCGTTTTCACGTCTACCGTGCGGATCTCAACACTTATCACATTCGATTCGTTTCCTCGCATCAATTGTCCACAATGATCTTCCAAGTTTTACGTGTAACTTCGGTTGCTGATTGAGGATTTTTATTTCATCTTGAATGTCGTAGAATGCTAGTCAAGCAATTTTTCCTGGAGTCCTGAGATAGCCGGGCGGATGATGACGCAGGTATCTGCGATGGGAAACCAATGCGCTATTAACCTTTTCGGGGGCTAACACGTTCACCGCCACACTATGCAGATCTTGGTTTTGCCTGTGTCTCAGCTAGTTCTATCGATCCCTGCCATCAGCAATCACCCGTCAGCGGGATTGATCTGGGGAGCGCAAATCGGCAATGAACCCAGGTAAGCTGAGGCTTTTAGCCATAATCACAATCTTAACCGCTTTGTTTACTGCCTGCTATTTTTAATGGCAGATTATAATGCGAAATATAACTACAACGATGCTGAGTTATTTGCAAAACTCTGGACCGCAGGTGTCTATGATGGGGAACGGGTGATTGCTGATGGCAGAGATCGATAGAACTAGCTGAGAGACAGGCGAAACGAAGGACCCGCATGATGTGGTGGTGAGCACGTTATTCCCCGGAAAGGACAATAGCGCGTTCGTTTCACACCATAGACACCTGTGGTCCAGAGTTTTGCAAATATCTCAGCATCGTTGTAGTTACATTTCGCATTATGACCTGCCTTAAAAAATAGTAGACAGTAAGTAAAACGGTAAAGGTATTAACCATTGTTGATTTCTACCACCAACTCACTAGTGATTTATACTGTGCCTTACAGTATTTTATTTTAGAAGGACATCTCCGCTACATTTTCAATCAATTCCTTATACAAGATACCACTTTTTTATAAACGTTGCCAAAGGAATGCACCTGTTCCACATGTTTAATGGCTTCGTCAAAGAGTGAGATATCGACATCCTTCTCTTGAATTTTCTTTTCGATCACCTGCCGAACACCAAAAGGCAGAAATACCTGAACGATTTGCGATTTCACCTTGCTTTGTTGAATTTTGTCTAAAAAAAGGTAATTTCACTACAGATCACGTAGTTATTCTCCACATTAGATCTCCATTACTTTTTAGTGGTATTGCTCGTGAAGGGCGCGTGTGACGCAGTGGTTGGAGGTTCCACTGCGACACACACGTGGAGTCGATCCCTACGCCCATGGCCCACCAAGCCTTCCATCCCTCCGGGGTTGGCAAATTGGTACCACACTTGTCTGGGAGGATAGCAGCACTGGCTCGATACATCGGCAGGCCACCGTGAGTCATTGTAAAGGCCTGTATACATTCAATCACCTCCAACTGTACTTAATGAAGTCGAATGCATGGCGTATCCCTCAGGGATTGATCAACTCCGAGAGCTTTATCCTTTATCCTTTTTTACTTCTAACACAGTTCATTTGTTGTTGGAAACTTTATTCTTTATTGCTCGTGAGTGCTATTTAAGCGTTGTACGTCTTCTGTTTAATTCTCATCAAACGATCAACTCTACTAACCTCATTATTGGCACCTTCAGCAAGAAAAGTGTTGAGACAACTTTTCCCAGCGTTCAGCTGAGCGGTGCTTTTATTCTTCATTCCGCGAAATTCCACGACGGCTTCCCAGAATCGTAGATTTTCCTCGGCATGAATTTCACGTAGAAACAAACGGAAATGATGACGTCCCACCTGGAATATTTTCTCTCATTTTTTCTTCTTATGGAAATAGCTTTATTTTTTTCAGATTTTTGCACTGCTTTTGCCGTTCCGCTTTCGATTTTCGGTGTGGAAGTGTTCCTTGCCGTTGAAGTGTTTAATACGAGTTCACTTCCACAGATACGTTGCCACCTACGTCGATCTGCTTGCTTGCATCAATGACGTCCCGGCCGAGTTTCCGTTAACAAGCCGTTAAAGTATGTATATATTAAGAATTTTTCTCACAGTTAGGTGTGGTCTCACAACTTTACCAGCGAATTCTCCATTTAATGAGCACGCCGTAGCTACTCTTCTATCCGATGCATGCCAATATGACATAATAAAATGGTAGCCCCGGAACGGACAATAGTGTGTTCGTTTCCCACTGCAGACACCTGTGGTTGGGAGTTTTGCAAAAATATCAGCACCACTGTGGTTAAAGTAGTAAATTTATACGCGACTCATATGCTTTAATGACAAACACTTCGCAAAAATTTGGACTTAGAGAAGAGTTTTTACTTTGACGATAAAATAACCATTAGCAATTTCGCTCGACAGATTGCCAGTTGATGCTACTTCCACTTATTTATAAAGAGAAATTTTAGAAAGTAAACTTGATACCCATTTCTAGCGAGCACTTAGCACTTACATGATTGCCAAGCAATGCTTCGAAGCTTGTCATCCAACGCTCGGCGTACGCTCTTGGTAGAAGCTTCTCGAGAAAATTCAGATAGATTTCAGAACGTCGGAAACGCGGGAACTGGTCGTTTTCTAATAGACGTTTCACCTAAAAATATCTAAATAAGCCGATAATATACTATAAGTACGATTCGTCAAATTTATAATAGTGATCGTTTACAAGTGAAATAAACGACACTAGGGTGACTTTGTTGGGAAGAGCTTAAAAAACCTGAAATGATCATGAAAATCCTGGTGCGCTACCCTAATATTATCCTTCACGTAAATACTTACTTGATACTTGAACGGCCCGTCCTTATTGTGCGGGCCTCAGCATAATTTCCATTTCTCGGAAATTTGCTGGCTAAGCCTTTCTGGTTCCCTGGAGTTCCGAGGTCAGCGTGGCCAAAGTCTGCCCCAGGTTTCTACCACCATAGCCAGTCGCAGCCCTTGTGGACCAAAGAGAGATTTACAACCATGCGACTTTGATACCAGATCGGTGGTGGATCCTGGTATTGGTTTGCTCTTAGCTAGGCATCCTGATGGAAACGCCGGACTCCTTCTCAGTGTGGAAGAACCTGCCAGGAGATGAATCCCCCGCTCTACATCGCAATCCGACACCCAGAAACGTTGGTAGGTACAAATTCTTAACATAAATATAGTGCTTATATTCGCCAGTTTTCTTTTATAAAACGATTTCTTTTTGCTCACTTGTTTTCCCTTCTCCTTCTTACTTTACGGTCACAAAGAGAGTGGTTGTAGTTTCATGCAAATCGTTACTCCCGTCAACAGCCCATCTAATCTGTTTGGGAATTGAGCATTTCGACCCAGTAGTTCAGCTTACATCGCAACGGTTTATCGCCTCATCATGGCTTGGAGCTGTTTCTAAGTGATGGGCTGAGAAGTACAGCTGGGAATTCGTTCCTCTGGTAGGGTCTCCCAAGCTGATAGGAAATCCAGCGTTTCCATCAGGAAGCCCGGCTAAACGTACACCAATACGTCAGGATCCGTCACCGTTATTGTGTCAAGTTAGTGGTGGCAAATCTTTCTCTGATCCATATAGTCGGCCACTGCTTATGGTGCGAGCAACCTGGAGCACACTTTGGCCAGACTGAGCTCGGGTCTCCAGGAAACCACAGTGGCTTAACCAGAAAATCTCCAAAAAATGGAGATTATGTTGGTGCCCGCACAACCAGTGATAATGTGCCACCAAAGCTCAGTTTAATATAAACTACAATAAAAGCCGTAGCTATCCTGGGTTCAGAAGATGGGTCGTTCACATATCCCAGTAACTTCCATTTCAATTTTCATCATTGCTCCAATATAAATGTTATCTAAGAGGGTGAGGAAAACTATAAAAATGAACTTTTCACAGCAATCAATTTAATTTTCAATGACAGTCGTACACAGTTCCGTTACAAACAAAATTTTTCTAAAATGAGCCGAAGAATCTTCTTCGAAAAATCCAACCGTCGTTTTTATAAATCGATCTAAATTCGAGGATTGATTTTGCTGTGCATCATACGGAAACAGATTTAAAGGATTGTGAAGACATTTTGATTCATGTACCTCTTTGACAGCTGGAGCAAACTCTTCCGGATCGACATTTTCGGATTCTACAGCATCTTTAATCTTCTGAAATATAGAGATTTGCATGGGAACCCTCTGTTTGGTTAAAGAAAGCACGGACACAGAGTTATGTTTTCTAATGCAGCAATGGAGTTGGTGCTGTTACGCTAGGAGTTTCGATAATTTAGATCTTGCCTTCGATTTCCTAGAAACATTAATTCTATTTTTATTCTGAGGTGTGAAATCACCTCGTAAAAAACTGCTTACACCTCTACAAGGCTGGAGGAAACCAGCATTTTCTAAAATATAGTACAAGTCCATCAAGTTCTCTAGGAATGGGAATAACGAAGAACCACTAATAGTTGACGAAAAACCAGCACTAAGCGTTTTTAAGGAACAATTACATTCTTTTCTGTTCAAGCGCTTCATATGAACGTAAAAAGAAAAATTACTTACCTTCATTGCAACACTGCTCAGATTAATAGACGGAGAATACAGCTGGACGATCTCCTTAGCGTAGTCCTTTAAAAGAAAACAATATTGAAAGAACGGCTGAAATATGAAAAGAAACCAAACCAAAGACTTCTCAGCGATTAATTTTGCAATAAACGATAAAAGGATAAAGCTCTCGGCGTTGATCAATCCCCGAGAGATACGCCATGCATTCGACTTCATTGAGCACAGTTTGGAGGGGATTGAATGCATATCTGGCCTTTACAATGGCTCGTCATGGTCCACCGGTGTATCGAACCAGTGCTGCTATCCTCCCAGACAAGTCTGGTACCAATTTGCCTTTTCATACATTCGCCAGTCATCAATCGAATTAGCAACTGAATATGTATTATTTCGTTGATAAGCTTACATGATGTTGATATATGATCTTTATTCAGCTAACGTTAGCCGAATAAAGACGATATATCAACATCGTATAAGCTTGTCAAAGAAAGAATACGTATTGATTACTCGTGCCGAGGTTAAAGAGGTCGATTTTGGAATAAACAATTGAAATTGATTCTAACAATTGACTTTTTTGGACGTAACTATACCCATTTTGAACATCGTTAAACCAACTAAGAAGAAGGAAATAACGACCCCATGGCCTGCTTTAAAATCCTTAGTGATGGTTTATCGTGAATTTCACTATGAAGGATTTTTGTTTATTTTACTTGACCTGTCTTCACGCCTGCCGTGCGGATCCAAGCACTTATCATATTCGATTCGTTTCCTAGCATTAGTTGTGCACAAAGATCTTCCAACTTTTTCGTGTGGCTTCGGTTGCTGCTTGAGGATTTCCATTTCATCTTCGATCTCCTAGAATGCTGGTCGGGCAATTCTCCCTGGAGTCTTGAGATAGCCGGGTTGAAGCGTTACTATTTGGATTGCAGAGAGTGATTTGTCCCAGGCAAGTCCGATACCAATTTTCCGACCCTTGAGCATGAGAGTGGTGGCTTAGTTGGCCTACCACTGTGCCATCCGCCCCTCAATGTGAGGGCATATGTCTCAAAATTCTATTCAGACGAGTTCACAGCATAATGGCTTGTCAACCATTCGGTGAAATTGCAGTTATACAGTAGCAACTACTGCAAGTTCAATAGTGTTTTTTGCTTCTAAATATCTTCACTCTACGCTTTTAAGTGAAGTACGTTATTCACTTTACCTTCTTTTCATTACTGTTCTTCATCTTTTTCAGTTTGTCGACAGCTTCGAGAAACGATAGATTCTCCTCGGCCAAAGATTCGAACAAAAAACAACGAAATAGCTGACATCCTGAAAAACACCTAATGAGACACTTATTGCAAATTTCTGCCCTGACTGGTTAAAGTAATTTTTTTTCTTTTGACCCTCGGGTGTCTTCCTCATAAAGAGTAGTGACTGTCAGATCCTTCTAAGCAAAAGCTATTATTTCGGAATGTTTCGAGACCATTATTACAAACGTTTCAGATTTCTGAATAGAACTAAGAACGGTATGCATTGCTTTAAAAAACCCTAGAGGTCTCTGAGTGTCCAGCTTCGATGCAAAGAGAAAATCCATGTTCCGAGCAACGTTATCAAAGCTTACAACGAGATTGTAAACTCTATATATGGCTTCGAAAATTCACAATACCAGGAAACACCACCTGCAACCCCAGCCACAGCCTTTAGGCAGAAACCTTTTTACAATGTATCAGACACCCGTTGATAGAAAGTAGTCAAAATTTTTAGAGAGTATAGAAACCTCTCAGCATGAGTCACTCATTTCCTTCAAATTCTCGATTTATTGTGAGAACGACTTCCCAAATATAATCTGTTCAAAAAGTTACAAAAATCTTTTTTAAAAACAAGCAAGTCGGATGTTCCGGCATCATCGCAGTTCGTTCATTCGTTCCAGTATGATTAATTGAAACATGTCAAGTACCTTTATCATCCTTAAGGACAGCAGCACAGGACCCTGACGCCCAGCTGGCTGCTCTCGGGTATTCGACACCGTGCGGATCCGGCAGCGGCGGTGGATGACGGCTCGCTCTCGTTTTTGCATCGAACATCGACATATTCTAGAATTTTCGCTTAGAATAGCAATCAAAACATTTTATCAAACGTTTGCAAAAAACTGAAATATGGAAGGTTCAATCGCAATTATAATCAATAAAGCAATCACGAAGCTTCTAGATAAGTATCACTCTTTACCAAACATTGTCGTTCTCTCGGAAAAAAGCGCCATTCTATCGAGATTTCAATAAAGTGTATTACTTGATTATCCTATTCTTGGAATGATTTTCTCGTTATTTGAAACGTTACTTGCTAATGAACCGTGCAATCTACTGACCTTCACAGAAGCCGGTAAGCCATTCATTCCGTTGTTCTCAGAAACCTTTAACATAGAACTAAAGTTTACTAGAACGATGTCAAATCTACGTCAAAACGATAACAAGGATTTTCTGGGCAAAGCCAAATATTGGAAGATCTACGGCAATAAGAAAGACTTGGAATTAAGAGAAATGCTGAAAGATTGTCTGAGTGAGAAAACGTTCTGAGAGACTATTTCTTACTTGTTCCGCCTTTTTCAATTCGCAGCCAGTTTTTTTTTTGTAGTTCATCTACATACGATTTCCTTCCTAGTCCTTCAACGTAGCAACTGAACACTGATAGAAAGCAGACTATGGCAACTAACAGTGTCCATAACGAGGTCTTCCTTTCGTGATGGGTAGATTCATCGTTGACATTGTACATTGCAAGGGATAGCTAATGGATTTTATCTCGAAACAATAAAGTCCGTGTAAATGATATGAAGATTTCATGAATTCAAAGGATAAGCTTCACGTCCAGAAGATTGAGTGGCTTGCCATATATGAAGTTCAACGGATGGAATTGAACCATTCTAAATTGCTTGCGCAGCAGAAGATCTATTCTACATTTCCATAGAAAGTGATAGAGGTAGAATAATTCATTAATAAACAGCAATACTTTACATTATTCATAGTTATGGACAAAAACTGAGAACTTGTGGCGTTGATGATATCGAGTGAAGGCTAACAACAGGAATGAGATTAGATTAATGATTTAGCCCGTAGGTTCCATAGGAACCAATGCTCATGAATGAATGAATAAAGAATCAAAAATCGACATTGGAGAGATTCAGATGAAAAGAGTCTACGTAATATTAGAAATGGATGAGTGATATCAATAAGGGATAAAGGATAAAGCTCTCGGCGTTGATCAATCCCTGAGGGATGCGCCATGCATTCGACTTCATTAACTATCGTTGGAGGTGATTGAATGCATATCTGGCCTTTACAATGGTTCGCGGTGGCCTCCCGATGTATCGAGCTAGTGCTGCCCAAACAGACAAGTCTGGTTCCAATTTGCCGAACCCGGAGGGATGGAAGGCTTGGTGGGCCAAGGGCATAGGGATCGATTCCACGTGCGTGTCGCAGTGGCGCCTCCAACCACTACGCCACACGAGCCCGAGTGATATCAGCAGTCCGTCCGTCTAACAATATGCTGTTCAGGTATTCTACAGCAGTAGTGTTAATCTACGTATTTACTTTCACCAAAATCCGGGGCTTATGAAGCACCGACAGAAAGAGGCAATTGAATTGAGCAATAATGACAATAACACATATAACAATAATAATTATGGTGATTATGACAGTATTCAGTTACAATTTTAACTTACTATTTACTGCCTACTCTTTTTTTGATGGCAGCGTTTACTGTGAAACATAACTTTAATGATGGTGAGATATTTGCAAAACTCTGGACCGCAAGTGTATGCGGTGTGGAACGAACGCGCTATTATCCTTTCCGAAGAGTAACGCATTGACCACCACACCATGCGAGTCTTTCGTTTCGCCTGCCTCTCAGCTGATTCTATCGATCTTCGCCACAGCAATCCGTCAGCGAGATTGATCTGGGGGGCCCAAATTGGCAACGAACCCAGACAGGCTGAGACTGTAGTTATAATCACAATTTTAACTTATTATTTACTGCTTACTCTTTTTTTAGGATCATTAACTCATTCATTAATATCCTTAAAGTACTCAGTTAAATTGCTTTCATAGAGAAAATCGCTGTTCCCATTTTCTAGGAAGTGCTCGCCGAACACTCCTACACCCCTTCCATCGTCTGTGCACCACCTGTTATAGCCAAACCGATCAGTTACACTGAATATCGCTTCAAATAGTGGCAGTTAAAAGAAAGCTTAAAGTCATATTTAGCAATATAGCCTGCTACTAAAAAAGAAAGCTATTGTTAAACTAATATTGTTCCTGCAAGTCCTCACACAACAACAGCTCTCAGACGCATTAATATTTTTGTTGTTAGCACTTCTCAAGGAGGATGTGTGCTTCTCTACACTTTTAGAATATTTAGTCATTAATTAATAAAGGATAAAGGATAGAGCTCTCAGCGTTGATCAAGCCCTGAGGGATGCGCCATGCATTCGACTTCATTAAGTATCGTTGGAGGTGATTGAATGCATATCTGGCCTTTACAATGACTCGCGGTGCCCTGCCGATGTATCGAGCCAGTACTGCTATCCTCCCAGATAAATCTGGTACCAATTTGCCGACCCGGGAAGGTGAAAGGCTTGGTGTGCCATGGGCACAGGGATCGATTCCACGTGCGTGTCATAGTGGCGCCTCCAACCACTGCGCCACACGAGCCCTAGTCATTAATTAATACAGAAATTAAAAAAACAACTTACAAGTAATAGTTGCGAAACAGGCCGAAGAAGGACTTAGAATGTCATTTCCAGCTGAAAGAGCGCTATGACGAGAGCCGTTTCTACCCAAGATGAAGCTATATGAAGGAGAACATCCGCTTTGACGTAATCCTTAGACACAAATGCGACAAGCAGCATATCACTTCGTTAGCACAAACGGGAATGAAATTGAACAGCAACGTGTAAACGAATTAGAATTCTATTGATAAGGGAAAAAAGAACGAAATCAATCTTATATTTTTCGTCCGAGCGATATTATTCGCTCAGTTAAGTGCCTACAAAGGAGGCGATTACGGTCGACATTTCTGTCAAACCAGAGAAAAAAAAAAGAATGCTATGAATAGAAAAAAGTGTTTGAAACGAAGTCATTTGGTTAGCGCGCCACGACTGGCGAGTGGTCCTTCAAGATCAGGTGACAATGTCTCCGTCGTTTCCCAACGAATTTTAAAAAATCCAAATTTTTGGACCTTTATGAATGCAAAAGCGATAAGTATAAACATCAATGATACATTGGGGAGGGTTGTAGAGTGATGCACGAAATCTAGCTTATTAACTGACATTTGTCTTTGAAATACGGTCCTCGACGAAGGAAAAGACAGAGAAAAAAAACGTTTTGCGGGCTTCATAAAATCGGAATCTTTGAGTTTTAGAGAAAGAAGACTTGTGTATTGTAAGCAATGACCTTTAGATTCTAACTGTTTTTATCCCAACTGTTAAAATCTAGTATGAGCTTAGATATTTTATATATACCTCGTGTTACCTTGATTAGGAGGCACATAAGGGAGAAACGTCTGACTTTAGAGAAAGCACTCATCCTATGATTTCAATTTCCTTTAGAGGTAAAATAGCATCGTTTAAGCACAATGGATACTTTCCAATGAATAGCCGGCGTTTTCGCAACTTAGATAGGATTTAAAAACACAGGACGTCCAAGTCGATGCTGATTGCTTTGATCCTCTTATGGATTTTTTAAAGTCGTCTTTATCAAAATATCAACGAATTTATAGATTTCCTAATACATCTTTTTGGCTTTTCTAGTCCACTAACATAAGCATTTCGTAGTGTTTTTAATGCTTTCGCTTCAAATAGTGGCAGTTAAAAGAAAGCTTAAAGTCATATTTAGCAATATAGCCTGCTACTAAAAAAGAAAGCTATTGTTAAACTAATATTGTTCCTGCAAGTCCTCACACAACAACAGCTCTCAGACGCATTAATATTTTTGTTGTTAGCACTTCTCAAGGAGGATGTGTGCTTCTCTACACTTTTAGAATATTTAGTCATTAATTAATAAAGGATAAAGGATAGAGCTCTCAGCGTTGATCAAGCCCTGAGGGATGCGCCATGCATTCGACTTCATTAAGTATCGTTGGAGGTGATTGAATGCATATCTGGCCTTTACAATGACTCGCGGTGGCCTGCCGATGTATCGAGCCAGTACTGCTATCCTCCCAGATAAATCTGGTACCAATTTGCCGACCCGGGAAGGTGAAAGGCTTGGTGTGCCATGGGCACAGGGATCGATTCCACGTGCGTGTCATAGTGGCGCCTCCAACCACTGCGCCACACGAGCCCTAGTCATTAATTAATACAGAAATTAAAAAAACAACTTACAAGTAATAGTTGCGAAACAGGCCGAAGAAGGACTTAGAATGTCATTTCCAGCTGAAAGAGCGCTATGACGAGAGCCGTTTCTACCCAAGATGAAGCTATATGAAGGAGAACATCCGCTTTGACGTAATCCTTAGACACAAATGCGACAAGCAGCATATCACTTCGTTAGCACAAACGGGAATGAAATTGAACAGCAACGTGTAAACGAATTAGAATTCTATTGATAAGGGAAAAAAGAACGAAATCAATCTTATATTTTTCGTCCGAGCGATATTATTCGCTCAGTTAAGTGCCTACAAAGGAGGCGATTACGGTCGACATTTCTGTCAAACCAGAGAAAAAAAAAAGAATGCTATGAATAGAAAAAAGTGTTTGAAACGAAGTCATTTGGTTAGCGCGCCACGACTGGCGAGTGGTCCTTCAAGATCAGGTGACAATGTCTCCGTCGTTTCCCAACGAATTTTAAAAAATCCAAATTTTTGGACCTTTATGAATGCAAAAGCGATAAGTATAAACATCAATGATACATTGGGGAGGGTTGTAGAGTGATGCACGAAATCTAGCTTATTAACTGACATTTGTCTTTGAAATACGGTCCTCGACGAAGGAAAAGACAGAGAAAAAAAACGTTTTGCGGGCTTCATAAAATCGGAATCTTTGAGTTTTAGAGAAAGAAGACTTGTGTATTGTAAGCAATGACCTTTAGATTCTAACTGTTTTTATCCCAACTGTTAAAATCTAGTATGAGCTTAGATATTTTATATATACCTCGTGTTACCTTGATTAGGAGGCACATAAGGGAGAAACGTCTGACTTTAGAGAAAGCACTCATCCTATGATTTCAATTTCCTTTAGAGGTAAAATAGCATCGTTTAAGCACAATGGATACTTTCCAATGAATAGCCGGCGTTTTCGCAACTTAGATAGGATTTAAAAACACAGGACGTCCAAGTCGATGCTGATTGCTTTGATCCTCTTATGGATTTTTTAAAGTCGTCTTTATCAAAATATCAACGAATTTATAGATTTCCTAATACATCTTTTTGGCTTTTCTAGTCCACTAACATAAGCATTTCGTAGTGTTTTTAATGCTTTCTGGTTCAGCAATCCCGACGTTGTTAAACAGCATACGTTAAGTTCCATAGAAAAACACACAATGCAATACAACAGTAGCTGACGTTTCGGTAGTACTGCCTTCTTCAGAACCTGGAAGGGTGTACTGATAGGCAATATACTTAGCCAAATGCTTCAATAACACTTACGAAAAGATGAAAAACTCTATGGGTGCTGAACAAGAAAACGACGCATTCATATTCCATGCCGAGGTTAATAGAAAGTCGATCCTGGTAACTGTTACAAGTGTTTATTCGACAACCACTGAAGAGCTATGAACAAGAAAGACTTGTGTAGGTGGAACTGTAGTGGCTTCACCCTATCGTGTCAAAAAAAACTTTTTTTGTAGTCTATTCATTCGGTTTTAGTTTTTTCCTAAATGCATTAGTGGCCTAGTTTTTTATAGTATGGCACTTATCGGGATGAAATCCTGCTTCTTTAAAGTTCGCCATTTGAAAGAATGTGAAGAAAGAACAATGAAAAGCGCTTTTATAAGCACTTCAGAAAATCAGAGGTTTCCCTTTGCAAAAGAAAAAATGAAGGTGTATCCTGTTAGCAAACGTGTATAAATTCTGATAAATCTTATCAACAGCAATGAAGTTCATTTCCAGCCGAAATATGTTAGTTTAAAGACGAGAAAGGCACCTGTGGACACGTATGCATTGAGATCAATGCATCCTATTGTAAATGTTGTGCAACGGGTTTCACCACTTCTACACTACTACGATTGTGGAAACAGGCATACACCAGTCTTTCTATCGCTTTACCTACGATGCCATAGCAGTTAATCATATGGCAGACAATGAACTCTGATTTATAGTAACTGTGTCATAAATCTTTGTAAGGCTATGCTACTTTTATCTTGTTGACATTCTCGCAATTCGGAAAACAATGTGAAAAACTTATTTTCGCCGAAGGCTCCAGCGATATGATTTCGTAGATGCTTTTTTCTTTTCGGAATAAGGAGCGAAACCAGCAGAAATCTCCGGACACGTTCGGCATGGAAACATGTTACTGCTGATTTCCAGCTTTATCCCTGTGCAAGATTTTTTCCAGGAAAGCTATGATAATGGGCAACACAAATTCATTTGAATGTTTGAAACTGAATGAATACACATTACTAACTTTCAGTGGGAAGCAAATGGAGTCACTTCTGCAAACAGTACCCTAGAATTTGTGCATTTTTACGTAGTATCAGTTGTGAGTATCAATAGGAAATGTGAATGAGCTGATTAGAAGTGTGGTTTCTATGCAATGATAACGGGTAAATGGCACATGTATACTGCAGCGCCCGTTGCTACGGTAGCCTTAAGCCATCATGCCAATGATGCTCGTCACTAATGTGTGTATTGTCGTCCGTATAAAAAGAATATGTTGTCGTTAAACTTAGAGTGAAACAAATGCTCCACTAGGCACGTATAGGAGACAGAGACATAACGGAGAAGATTTCGAAGTAAAAGCCACTATCCTCGAAGAGGGAATCCAAAACATCAGTGCGTAAAACTCTTGAGGCGTTTTGAATAAACTCCAAAAGTCCTAAAATAATCCGCAAAGCAGAGTGCCTTGTGGTCACGCGTCACCTCACACCATACCTCAGGTTGATTCTATGACCTAAGCCAAGCACATTCCTCTCCCATACCATTACTGATCATACTAATACTAACATAAAACTGTATTCGCGAGGTTGTTAAACATCATACGTTTACTTCTTTTTTCCACGGAAGTAAACGTATGATGTTTAACAACCTCGCGATTGCTGGGAGAGAAGACGACGAATTCATAATTCAATGCCAAGGTTAATAGAAAGTCGATCCTGGGTACTATTATAAAACTGTACGACTGATTTTCACCAAATAACTGAAGGGCTTCCAGAGAACAAAAGAGTGAATGCTTAAAAAAAAGCTGTTTATTATTCCAATAAAAATTTACACGTTAACTTTTATTTCTGGAGGTTATGAAAGCGTTTAAAAAGGACGCGTGTGGCGCAGTGGTTGGAGGTGCCACTGCGACACGAACGTGGAATCGATTTCTGCGCCCATGGCCCACCAAGCCTTCCACCCCTCCGGGGTCGGCGAATTGGTACCAGACTTGTCTAGGAGGATAGCAGCACTGGCTCGATACATCGGCAGGCCACCGCGAGTCATTGTAAAGGCCAGATATGCATTCAGTCACCTTAATGAAGTCGAATGCATGGCGCATCCCTCAGGAATTGATCAACGCCGAGAGTTTTATCCTTTTATCCTTTATGAAAGCGTTTGACGGAGTAAGTAGTAAGTAGATTGCAGGCCAATTTGACCTTTTTAAGCTCTGAAAAAAAGAGGCCACCGAAATGGCAGCTACTGTGTACTATTAATAAATGTTGCAATAAAGAAACTTGTCCTTGCTCACCGGGAAAAATAGCGTGTGTACTTTGTTGCAAAGAGCATGTAAAACGCAGTGTTTAGAGGTGTTCTGCGATACACACGTTGTCGATGGTTCAATTCAGTGGCTACGACTTCATCAAGCGCTGTATCGCACCAGAGTCAAGGAATTGCTCCCAGAGTTGCCTAGGAAGACAGCAGCACTGACTTGGTACATTGGTTGGCTATCTGCCAGTCAAGGTATGGGCCTAATATGCATTCAATCACCCCTAACAATATCTAATGAAGCCGAATTCACGGCTCATCCTTTAGGGATTGATCAATGCCGAACGCTTTATCCTTTATTGCTATGTTAAAAACCCCTACAGTTTTCTTTTTTGAGGAATCTTTTTCATTCACACCTAAACGGTAACCTTGAACAACGCTTTTCTTCAGTTTACTCTGAAATTCACGCCATATTATTGAACTGTACCAAAATATTGTAATACAAGGACTATTTTCTATCGTAATGAGACTGTCGTTCATACAACCCAATGCTGCTGAAATATATGCAAGACTCTGGTCTACAGGTGTCTAAGGTGGAGAACTAACGCGCTATTGTACTTTCGGAGGAGTAACGCGTTCACCACCACACTAACTTTAATGAAGCTCACCACCACACCATGCGGGTCCTTCGTTTCGCCTGTCTCTCTCAGAGTTTTGCAAATATCTCAGCAACATTGTGGTTATATTTCGCTTAGTCCCCTGCCGTGAAAATTGTAGTAGGCAGAAAACAAAAGTAAAACGCTGTCGTTCATCTCATCATTTATAGGTGATCGGTAGCTTCCATGTACATCGGTGCCTTCCATGTAACTGTACAGTGTTCTTGAATATTCCGTTCACTTGTGTATAAGAAACCACCTGGGCTATGCTAGGTCTCCCTTATCGGTTCCCTTATCAGTTATCGATCGTTGTCATCAGTCCAGGATCCATTCGTTATTCTTTCAGTATCGATCGCTTTTCTCCCATAAGGAACCATTCATTGTTCTTTCAGTATCGATCGTTTTCCTCAGGCAGGGATCCATTCGTTGTTTTTTTTGTTATCGATCGCTTTCCTCTCATGAGGATCCATTCGTTGTTCTGTCGCTGCGATCCTTCGTCCAGATGTCTGCATTCGCCAATTTGCTATCAGTTCCGACCGAGTTCGACTAACATCTGCTTAGGCTAATTGGCTTCCATTCAACAAATCCTGCATATTCTGATCTGTTTTATTGTGAAGATAGGCTTCATAAGTTATTCGTGATGTAGGATAATTGTGAGGACGTTCGTATTTTAATCCTCAAGACCGACTTTCACTTAACCTCGACATCGATCAATAACTTTCTAATCTCCTGATAACCTCATACGAGGTTCTCGCTACAGTTAGTCCTAAAATCTGACGTTTCACCGGATTTTGCCTTCTTCAGAGCCTCGAAGGGTCAAGTTGCCTGCATTCTAGTCAGCCAAGTATTTCCATAACCCCAACAGAAAATCCACGAAACCCAGACTTCAATCGCATTGGGAAGGAAATGGTTTCTTCACATAACCACAGCTTTCTACAAGCCTTGCAGTGAGGATTCCAAGAGGAGACTAACCGCACATGGTTCACATCGATGAGTGATGTGCCTCTCTTGCATTAAAATATCAATCCGAGACATAACTAGCTGAGAGAAAGGCGAAACGAACGATCCGCATGGTGTGGTGATGAACGCATTTTACCCAGGACGGGATAATAGCATGCTCGGTCCCCACCCTAGGCATGTATGGTCTGGATAAAGGATAAAGGATAAAGCTCTCGGCGTTGATCAATCCCCGAAGGATGCGCCATGCATTCGACTTCATTAAGTATCGCTGAACGTGATTGAATGCATATCTGGCCTTTACAATGACTCGCGGTGCCCTGCCGATGTATCGAGCCAGTGCTGCTATCCTCCTAGACAAGTCTGATACCAATTTGTCGACCCCGGGGGATGGAAGGCTTGGTGGGCAGGGGCGCATTCCACGTGCGCGTCGCAGTGGCGCCTCCAACCACTGCGCCACACGCGCCCTGAGCAACTAATTAGTGGGCTTACTGCATCTGGTTTGAAAATTGGCTTATAATCCTCATGTTTTCTGTACTTCACGCTTCCACACTTTCTAATATTTGCATCACAATATTGTATAATCTAATTAATAATCCTAACGAATTCCTACTGGTAGAAGATTCGAAAGTGCCTTCTGAATTAAAAGTAACAATGTTTGCTGGTTTCGAACGGACCCTATTGAGCGCATCTTCAGTTGCACTTGCTTGCTGATTTACTTTTATACCTCATCTTCTATAGAAATTTCAGACATACCGTAAGAATCTTAGCAGTTTTTCCAATATTATATAATTACCTTGTAACACCAACAACACTTCTAAAGCACCTCTCACCCCTCTCACACGAAAAGGGCGCTTGTGAGAAACATGTTTCGAACAGCTACCAACGTGTGCACAGGAAGGGAGCAGAGAGAGGAATCGCGGAACTTGGCGCGGCAAATAGCCATTTTTAATGGCTACGAAATTGTAGCTCGGGATAGGTGTAGAGGAAATCACAGGCCCTGCAGCGATAACTCTAGCAGCAATAAGGTCCCGTTTATCCTACCCTTTATTTCAAATGAAGTGAGTGCAGCTATAAAACGCTGTTTGAGAAGGGTTGGCCTAGAGAGCTCGGTAACGATAATTGAAATGCCACCGAGTAATCTAAGACGCCAGCTAATTCGTAACCGCTTATACGACCGTCTATGTGCAACACAAAATTGCATAATTTGCCCCAATGGTAGAGACGGTGACTGCATGAGTTCGGGTACAGTCTATCTGATCTCTTGTAAAGTGTGCGGAGACGAATACGTTGGCGAAACGGGTAGACCACTCTGCATCCGTATAAAAGAACACCTAGCTGGCAAACGATCGATCGCTTTTCTCCCATAAGGAACCATTCATTGTTCTTTCAGTATCGATCGTTTTCCTCAGGCAGGGATCCATTCGTTGTTTTTTTTGTTATCGATCGCTTTCCTCTCATGAGGATCCATTCGTTGTTCTGTCGCTGCGATCCTTCGTCCAGATGTCTGCATTCGCCAATTTGCTATCAGTTCCGACCGAGTTCGACTAACATCTGCTTAGGCTAATTGGCTTCCATTCAACAAATCCTGCATATTCTGATCTGTTTTATTGTGAAGATAGGCTTCATAAGTTATTCGTGATGTAGGATAATTGTGAGGACGTTCGTATTTTAATCCTCAAGACCGACTTTCACTTAACCTCGACATCGATCAATAACTTTCTAATCTCCTGATAACCTCATACGAGCTTCTCGCAATAGTTTGTCCTAAAATCTGACGTTTCACCGGATTTTGCCTTCTTCAGAGCCTCGAAGGGTCAAGTTGCCTGCATTCTAGTCAGCCAAGTATTTCCATAACCCCAACAGAAAATCCACGAAACCCAGACTTCAATCGCATTGGGAAGGAAATGGTTTCTTCACATAACCACAGCTTTCTACAAGCCTTGCAGTGAGGATTCCAAGAGGAGACTAACCGCACATGGTTCACATCGATGAGTGATGTGCCTCTCTTGCATTAAAATATCAATCCGAGACATAACTAGCTGAGAGAAAGGCGAAACGAACGATCCGCATGGTGTGGTGATGAACGCATTTTACCCAGGACGGGATAATAGCATGCTCGGTCCCCACCCTAGGCATGTATGGTCTGGATAAAGGATAAAGGATAAAGCTCTCGGCGTTGATCAATCCCCGAAGGATGCGCCATGCATTCGACTTCATTAAGTATCGCTGAACGTGATTGAATGCATATCTGGCCTTTACAATGACTCGCGGTGCCCTGCCGATGTATCGAGCCAGTGCTGCTATCCTCCTAGACAAGTCTGATACCAATTTGTCGACCCCGGGGGATGGAAGGCTTGGTGGGCAGGGGCGCATTCCACGTGCGCGTCGCAGTGGCGCCTCCAACCACTGCGCCACACGCGCCCTGAGCAACTAATTAGTGGGCTTACTGCATCTGGTTTGAAAATTGGCTTATAATCCTCATGTTTTCTGTACTTCACGCTTCCACACTTTCTAATATTTGCATCACAATATTGTATAATCTAATTAATAATCCTAACGAATTCCTACTGGTAGAAGATTCGAAAGTGCCTTCTGAATTAAAAGTAACAATGTTTGCTGGTTTCGAACGGACCCTATTGAGCGCATCTTCAGTTGCACTTGCTTGCTGATTTACTTTTATACCTCATCTTCTATAGAAATTTCAGACATACCGTAAGAATCTTAGCAGTTTTTCCAATATTATATAATTACCTTGTAACACCAACAACACTTCTAAAGCACCTCTCACCCCTCTCACACGAAAAGGGCGCTTGTGAGAAACATGTTTCGAACAGCTACCAACGTGTGCACAGGAAGGAGCAGTTGTCGGAGGTGCTCTGCAATACACATGCGATCGATCCGAGCTCCTTAGGCCCACCAAGCCCTTCATCCATCCGAGGTTTGCAAATTGGTACCGGACTGCTCTGGGAGAATAGCAGCGCTGGCTTGGTACATCGTTGGACCACTGCGAGTCTTTGTAAAGGCTATATATACATTCAATCACCTCCAACGATGCTCAATGAAGTCAAATGCACGGCGCATCCCGCGAGAATTGATCAACATCGACAGCTTTATTGTTTTATCGTTTTAGCATAAACAAAGGCAATTTTTGTGTCTGGATTTGGCTTCCAGCTGATAAACTTTCTTTTCCTATCGGTGACATGTTGAATAGTGGTTGAATATGGTACGTACTGGAATCTCCAGACAGCTTTGCCAGGACGTTTCCTCTTTTCCAGTAAGGCGGTTATTGGCACATGTCGATCTGAGGACCTTGCGATTACAGGTCCACTTAAATAGGCACGATTCTCGATTCGTACGACTAATCGACCTAGCAGTGGAGAAAGGTGTAATACTCTGAACCCCGTATTACTATCATTTTCTCAACCCTACATCATAAATATTGTTCGCGTTTCATCCCCTCTTGTACCCGGTTCGTTTCTATTATCCATTGAAGAGTTCTAGCTTCCATTTGGGTGCGGTTGCTGCTTGACGATTTTCCTGTAAGCTACAAGTGTCGTTGAGTGACGGTTGAGCTGATTCTCCCTGGAGTCCAGAGATAGCCATGCTAAAGTGTTCCCACGTGGATTAAATATCCAATATCTAGCAAGCCCTGTTCCAATTGCCGACCCCGAATGGGACAATGGCCCAAAAATCAATTTCGTATTAGGTTAAGCATCTGAGACTACAAAATTCGGCCTTTTCGGACATCCTGTTTTCAAGGACCATCTAGAAATTCTCACATTCAGCACATCCATTGAATTTTAAATATAGCAGAAGGCAAAAGTATTTTTCATTGCCAAAATTCCTAATATTTTGACGTTTTTAACGTTACTAGAAAACTCTAAGGGACAGGCTCTTAAACTCATTTCACCCAGATTTTGTTCCTCATTAGGAACGAAAAGGTGGAATTTTCATTTGAAAATCCACCACTGGACTTACATAGGCTGGTTTTTCGTATGTACTGGTTAGTTCTTCTCTCTCTTCTTTTCGAATGGTTGGCGAACGGGAGTTCGACTGTGGAACAGTCAATTCGTATTTACGAGGAGATGATGAGATCGAAGTCGAACGAGACGAACGCCTATAATAGAGTCCAAATTTTTTACGTAATTTTCAAATATTTTGAAAGAAAAACTTTTTTCTGATAGGTTTCGAATACATGCATAAAACTGTCCGAAGAAACGAATTTTCACTTAAGACTATGCTTGTTGCAGGGCGTGTGTGGAGCCGTGGTCTGAGGCACCCTGCAACACACGCGTGGAATCGATCTCCGCGCCCATGGTCCACCAAGCCTTCCATCCCTCCGGGGTCGGCAAATTGGTACCACACTTTTCTGGGAGGATAGCAGCACTGGTACATCGGTAGGTCACCGCAAGACATTGTAAAGACCAGATGCGCATTCAATCACTTCCAAACGAAGCCTGATGAAGTTGAATGCATGGCGCATCTCTCAGGGATTGATCAACGCTGAGAGCTTTGTCCTTTATCATCCTTTATGCTTTTTATAATGGCAATTTTATAAATCTAAAGAACTATGATCATTATGAAGTTATTCACCGTAACAATTGGATTACTCAAAGATGTTTCGGATTGGCTCTTTAGTCTTCATTTCATTTCTTTCTTTGCTGTTCCCGATTTCATGTTCATTGTCACACCATCTCAGACTGACAATGTAGGACTCATTGAAGTAAAGTTGTAATAAACAGCAAAATATTCATTTTCTAGGTGAGGATCACCAGAATGCTGAATATCATTGTCGCTGATAAAAGCGAAAAGTCACGACGATTCATGCATTTATTACAGCTTGCGTTTCAATAGACTGAGATCATTTCTTTTCGAAGGTTATCTAGACTGTTCTCATACCAAAGGATTTCTTTTGTTAAGGAAAAGTGTCTCAAACGTTATCTGTTCTGAGTTATACCCCTGGACCCAGTATGTTAGGAAGCTTTTCAAATATCATTTTAGACTTGTGCGAACCAGATGTCAAAGCTAATTTAGTCCTCATTAAAAATTTTATAGATAGAATGTAAGTACGATTATGACGTGGGCTCGACTATTGGAAATCGCATACACTCAGAAAAACAAGTAAATGACTTCATAACATTTACATCGAAGAGAAATCTTATTACTTATAAGAATTTGCGTAATTCTACTGAAAAGATTCTTATGATCCACCTATGAGACACTGCTGTGAGCAAAGATGTGAGCTTAAGAACCAAATCCTCTTGTAGCTAAAAGATCACCAAAGGAGTCTTATGATCGGGTTGCGGGAGATTAGTGTGGGCGAGGAAGCGAACTAGGGATCATGCTAATACGATTGTTCAATCTAATTACCACCTAAGCACGTACTATAAATAGCACTTGAAAAACAGTTCACAAAAATGACATTTCTTGTCAAGGAAGCTGGCAAACTCTTGCGTGGGGTTTCACTTCTGTTTTTACTCTCGTTCTAATAGATATATACTAAAGAGCAGACATGTGAAATCATGGGAGAAATGACTTTGGCGATAGAAAATAGCTTCTTTAATAAAACGAGCTCGATTGAGCTCGATTCTATTCCATGAAGCTAGATCGTTACGCGGAAACCGAAGGCAGAATTTGTCGTTTACTCCAAAATATTAGAAAGCGCTGCTTGAAAAAACCTCCGAAGAAAAAGTCTGCAGCCGTAGGTTACATTCCGCATATCGAACAACGAAGGAAATTTATTACGACTTAGACTCCACTAAAGTCTACATGTCTTCTACTCAGTGTATGCGGATCTTATTCCGGAAAACGATTTCAGAGCTGATTCAATAAGTATTATTCTTTGTCCGAACCGTAGAAGATTCTGCTTAGGTGAAGTTATCGGTCAGCAGACCGGAGGTTTGTGTACTAAACACTAGTTTAGCTACAGTACCACGACAATGAAAAGGTGGCAGCAGTTAGCTAGTAATTTGCAAGAACAGCACCTTTACTTGGAAATCTATGAAAAAAGCAGACTTGTTATCGAAATCGCCCGAAACTCATTAGCAGTACAAACAATGAAGTGCATCACGTTGCTCGGGCGACAGCGACGTCCTATTCGGAAAGTCGTCTCGTGTTGAACACAGAAGAAAAATGATGACATTATATTGAATAACAGCAATGCTGAATTTTTTGCCAGAAAAAAAGTCACGGATTGTGTTTGGTTATCGACAGACACTTCGGTTTACTGTTTTTCAACTGAGGTCAATATAGAGGTACGGAATAGCGTGTAGGATTGGTTGCAATTTAAACACCTATTATGTTCTCCAACCAGCCGGCACGCTGAAATTTTGAATTCTTCTGGATCCTTCTGGAATCCTAAGATTTTCGCGCCAAAACACTCCCAAGCGTTCATAAGTTTATACCACCGATTTCGTTTATCGGAGAAAAATGCTTTCCTCCAGTGCACTAGCGATTCCGGTGATGGTAGCGAATACTCCCATTAATTGACCAAAATGTCAACGCCGATCTAGCATACCGATTTTAAGTTTTATAGGTGACACTTCAAATTAAGTTATACTGCGTATATTACACAATACGCAAAACTTGAGGTTAAACAATAATAAATGGAACAGTAACTGTGTTTATATAGACCGCGCCAACAAAGTCTCTCAATCCCTCGGAGTTTGGGAAACCAAAGCAGACTTATCTGGGAACAGCTTCTTCCTCCAGTCTACGAGACGTGAGAACGTACTAGCATGGCTACAACAGAATCCTTGGAGGAATCAATTAAGCCACTGTTCAACGATGTTTATTAAGGAGTCCGAAAATTTTCAAGATGTCGAAGCAGCATGCAGAATTCGAAGACAGTCGTAGACGGTAAATGCAAGATCGAAAGAGAAAAGTGTTGTATCTACGCAATGTGTGATGTTGGATCATGTAAAATGAATAATTAAATAAAACGTGGAAGATTCCTCCTCTCGAGAATTATCCATCCAATCTGAAAGAACTTCTACAGTTATACCCGGAATATCAACTAAGAGAGGGGCGCGTGTGGCGCAGTGGTTGGAGGCGCCACTGCGTCGCGCAAGTGGAATGCGCCCCTGGCCCACCAAGCCTTTCATCCCCCGGGTCGGCAAATTGGTACCAGATTTGTCTAGGAGGATAGCAACACTGGCTCGATACATCGGCAGGCCACCGCGAGTCACTGTAAAGGCCAGATATGCATTCAATCACCTCCAACGATACTTAATGAAGTTGAATGCATGGCGCATCCCTCAGGGATTGATCAACGCCGAGAGCTTTGTCCTTTATCCTTTATCGACTAAGAGTACACTTATGTAAGTACACCGAAGTGACAGATGCTTATCGATTCTTTCATTACACTATGTTTGCACTGTTACCCTAACAATGGAAGCATTCTTATTTTCCAGGTACTTTTCTAGGTAATCCAAGCATTCATTTGTACTTCTTCGGCCTCATTTATACAAAACATAAGTCTTCAATTTATAAACTGTTATAAACCAGTAATGATTAGTATGGTGGTCATTAATACATTATTAATTGTTAACATAAACCTTTAGTTCATAAATTATTATCAAAGGAGTAGATAAACTGACAGTGTGCGGGTTGCACGGTGGTAGCGATGTGCTCATCACTAGCATGGCGCTGCTTCGAACCCGCACATGGCTCACCAAGCCTTTCATCCCTACGGGGATGGGATATTGGTACCAGATTTGCCCGAGAATAATTTAATTCCTGCACTTCAACTAGGAACTGTCTAATTTGGCTATGTTATAACTACAGAGTCCTCTCCACTAGCATTCAATGGCATTCATGAAGAAGACGAAATCCTTAAGCAGCAGTCGAGCCCACAAGCGAAATGTCCGAAGACGTACGTGGATGATAGATGGGAGACAGAGACAAGGAAGCGAATGCAAGATGTGGTGGCAACCGCTCAGTGAATGTGAAGAGGGGTGATGCAAAATGAAAATTAGCAAAAAAAGAATTGGAAGCACAGGGTTGTCAGCTTACATGCTCGGTCTTATAATAGTGAGGTGTTCTCTTAATAGTGATAGAGCCTGTTGCATTGCACAAAGAAATTTTTCTACAGATCGTTTTAATGAGTTTCAACCACACAAGACGAAATCGAGGAAAGGATGCAGGACAAGTTTAGTCCAAAAAACTGACTTCAAACCATCTATTGCTACTGCTGTGCATGATGCACAATCAAAAAGATGGTGTTACTTGTTATCATTTTTAAACTCATAGAACGAACAAGGAATCAAATATTATGCTTAAACAAATACCACTATGTCAAACGAGGATATAATGGAGAGCACATCTCTCCAGAAGTGTCACCCGAATCCAGAATGAGTTCCGTATTTCCACTTTGAAGTTACATCGAGACCTCAATGCCTCCTAATTGTTCATATACGTTTTTATGAAAGAATTGAAACAAATCCTCTACACTATTTTATGCTTAACGACATTAACAAATTTGAAATCGAAAAGAACGGGCAGTTTCTTTAGAAGTTCATATTAACAGCTCTTCAACGAAATTCCGGTTCTACACTGGACGTTTCGCAAGTGTGACAACGATTTCCTTGCCTTTCCTTCAAAACTCCTTTTTTCTGGAATTTTGAACATGAGTCTACCAAGTCGTGAATTTTTTGTATTTCCACGTATTTGACAAAATCAGCTGCTGACTAATAAATAACTACAATTTAAGAAAAAACTGTATATCACAAAATATGTCAATACTTCAGCTATTTCTCATACTCGTAGTTTCCAAAAATCTCGCTATAAACGAGTAACGGAGTCAAACCCTATTCTATGGATGGAGGATCTTTGAGCCACAAAGGATTGAACGAAAGGAAAAATTTCGCGTTTTACGTAATTCTCTGACGTAGTTGCAAGTACAAGTTGAGAAAAAAGGGGTGTGATGATGACAATCACCTCATCACTTAAGTAAACACACAAACTTACAACCCAAAATCATTTCTGAAAAATATGATGACGGAACGAGAAGGCTAACTCACCCCGGTACGTGAAGTTCATTATTGTCTTCTTCCGATGATGTCAGATCGTAGAACTCTATGGAACGAACTACCATAGTATGACAGTAAACCTCTTCAAATTCTTCCTGCGCCGAGAATTACGGTCAACTGTACTTCTATTGAGAGCCGATGACGGACGAAAATGAGCAACTGTTCTACGTCATCAGGCGTGGCCTAGTCGGTAACGTCTCATTAGCCGCATCACTGCGAATAATTGATAATGCTAGTTGGCCACTCGTCTATTATCAATGATGACGTCCTTCTACATTGATAAGGCGAATCACGAGAATCCAATGAAATTGTCATCAAACACAATACAATGGGATATAAAAAGATTTCAAGGTTGTTCTGATGACGGAAGGATGGAAGTGAAGTAAATCTTATCACAGCAGTGGATTGAAACTGGAAAATAGCCGGTGGTATCATTCAGGAGCAGTTCAACAACAAAAAGATCTCAGCGGTTTATGGCTGCGGGTGGATATTTCTAGCTTTTGAACCACAATGTTCGAGCATTCAGGGAAAATTCTCCAATAAAGCTACACAAGCTAGAAATTGCTTATAAATCAAAGATTGTAAGTGAACTAATGAAAGGCATCGTTTCGTATTTAAGAGAATGAATTTCTTCTGACCCAAGAGCCAGTGAGCCAAAAACACTACGCGCTCCGGAAACTGATCGTTGATAACCAGATTTTAGAATGAGGATAAAATATGACAGCCTTTCACTCATAATCACGTTAATGATCTTACAAAGTTTGCAGAGACTACCCTCCAAATCGTAGAGGATACTCATGGTTTCCACATTCCTCATCCATCTAAGTTCTGTCCGACTGGTTTCCGTCAAAAACGGGAACTATTCGAGAAAAAGGAGAAACGATTATTGTTCGAAATGAGTCGATTCCCATGCTACTAAAATTTAGATTCTGAGTCATTTCATCGTCCAATAAGGTCATGAAAATGTTTGGCTGAGTAGATAGCCTGTCAGTTTGACGTTTCCAGGCTCTGAAGAAGACGAAATGGCAGAGACGTTGCCCACTTATTGAATAAATCTTGTTATTGACACCTTATGTCACGCTAAGAAGAAAACATTGAATCATTCATCAACTCTACGTTAAAGGAAGAACCTGGCGTGAATGAAACTGTCAGATTTACATATTACAATGCCTCTGTTGTGTTATTTCTATATACTAAATTATTGCCATAGGTCACGTGTAGCTCAATCGCTTGATATGTCTTTCAATACAAATGGATTCCATGCCACTCACCTGCTTCACCCACTGTTCCATCCCTCCGAGATCGATAAATTGTTAGCTAGCCTGTCTAGGAGGATAGCACTGACTCGATACATCGGCTGGGCACTACGTGTCAATGTTTAGGGAGATGTGCATTCAGTGACCTCTATAAGGCTCTAATCCATGATATATTAATCTCAGGGATTAATTAACACCAAGACCTTTATCCTTTCTTTATTTCTGCATCTAAAGGGTTATGTAGTCGCATTGCTCGCCCACTTTGATGTACGTAGAAGGCTAATTGTTCTTAATTTCCTATACAGCTGCTTAGGCCGTCTTTCCCTTAGTGATCTTTCTATTTTTATCTGATGCATCTTCTCATTTCAATCGTAATACGATTGCAACCAAGTGCTGGCAACCATCTGATCAACAGCTTTTCTTGAAAAACCTACCATATAGGAAACATTCTTCACGAACATTGGAATGTTCTCTATATCTAACATTTCAAATCTTTCTCCCATTACCTTTCCTCACATTACAATTTGATAATCTTATGTCTAACATTTCGTTCGCAGTTATCTCACGAAAATATCTGCGGTCACAGTCCTATGCTTTGTCTATCGCCTTATCAGATTGCACTGCCTGAGAAACGTTCCAACCAGCCCTCTTTTCATATGTAGCCCTATCAGATTGTACTAGTAGAAAAGACCTTTAGAACCTCTATCTAAGCACTGTTTTCGGTTCTCTCTGACAAAGCCCCACCTACTACAGAACTAAGACAAAGAGCGGACGGGGATTCGTCTTCAAGTGCTGGTAGCGTGCGGCTATAGTCATCCAGTTCCTCAGTGCCTCAGTGCTCCAACTCCGATACCCACCTAACTTCCTTCAACTGCATTGATTGTTCTCACTTCAATTTCGCTCGTATACGCCTACCTAACCCCATATCAGATATTATTATTGTACAGTTGTTATTGCTATAAACTATTGTAACCCAAACTCGAAGTTGTCAACGACAAACACAAAAAGACCCGCGTGGCAGCTACAAGAACTAATATTTACAACAACTTGGTATTCATATAAAGTTGGACCTCACCTCAACGCCTCCACATCCCGTTCTGCACGTGCCTTCCACTGAGGAAGAACAGCTAATAGAGTCGCATATAGTTGGTAATTGCACCACCCCACATCAAAAAATCGATTCTAACAAAGGGGCCAGATCACATGCGATTCCTTGAATTCCAGGAATTTTGGCATTTATTCAAAAAGCCTTCAGAGCTTTGTGCATTGGTGTTTGGGCATCATGGGCGAGGAGAGTGACTTTTAGATCAAAATCGTCTCCGCTATGCTTTTGCTTCCTATGCGTTCCTAGTGGGGTGTTTTGTCCTGCTTTTCGTTTGCCTCTTTTATACAAATACATATTGGTCCACCCGATTCGCGAATATCAGCACTTTCGAATCCTCATAACAATGTCCCCTAGAAACATATAAACCACAGGCATCCTTCAAAAAGTTTGGAGACCGCTCCCACAGTCTTTACCCCTTTCTTATTTATTTGTTAACCTATGCTATTATTGTTGGGTTCACTCGGTGAAAGCTTAGTCACTTATGTTTAGGTTCGACCTTCATTAAAAACTCATGCTTACAAATCACAAGATGATGAGTATTCTCCACTGAACTAACTCGCACAAATTTCTATAACATTAAGAAATTTGGACTATGAAGTACAAGCTGTTATCAGTGGACAACCATAACAACATCCATCGTCCTGCATAAAAGAGCATTGCTGGGTGAGATTGCCTCATTCGAGTGATACTCCACTGCAGAAGATACGACGCGATACGACGACAAAGGCGACATATCGAAAGTGCAAACGACTGTGGGCGCCGGCTCTAATGCAGGCGAAGACGTCGAAACGTTAAGCTCTAAAAAAAGCTCTCAGCGTTGATCAATCCCTGTGGGATGCGCCATGCATTCGACTCCATTAAGTATCGTTGGAGGCGATTGAATGCATATATGACCTTTACAATGACTCGCGGTGGCCTGCCGATGTATCGAGCCAGTGTTGCTATCCTCCCAGACAAGTCTGGTACCAATTTGCCGACCCCGGAGGGTTGGAAAGCTTAGTGAGCCATGGGCGCATTCCACGTGCGTGTCGCAGTGGCGCCTCCAACCACTGCGCCACACGCTCCCCTGTCGAAACGTTAGCCGAATAAAATAGCTTAACAACATTATTTAACCTTATCAATGAAAGAGTACATTTAGAATATACGCTTATTTTTATAGGTTCAATGGTTCATTCCTTTGGCAGTTGTTAAAAAAGTTTTTAATGTTCATTATCACAAGAATTCGTTTTAACAGAAAGTTGGCTTCAATGCATTGCTAAGAGCACATTTCAGAGCGGGAAATCTTTCAACTTTTCTCTAAAAAGTAAGGAAATGTGAAACAAAGTGGAAGTTGAATGCACGAATAGATATCGGATGAAAAAGAGGCTTCAGTAAAGTGAATAAAAAGTAGAAACATTCGTAGAAGGGCTCACAAAGACGTCAGCAAATAATGAAAGCCTAGACAGTGGGAACTTAAAAGGCCGTTAGGCAATCTTCTCATCATTAGGAACGACGAGACCACAACCAAGCAAGCAAGTGTTCTCGTCTGTGTTCTATAATGAGCTGATTTGATGAAAAGTTCAGCGCTTTATAACCTTTAGCTCTTAATCCCCCTCTCTGGATTATTAAGTGAGGTGTTCATGAAAGTTGAATGGAAATATAGACCACTGTTCCTTCAGCAGCGTTATTCAAATTGAAAAGCTCCACGGTTTAATCCGGAAGACTATCAAGTAGTTAACCTATGATGCAACGGTAAATCCTGCCGGCGCAAAATGGAGGATGTTATATTAAAAATAGAATGCGGAGGAACTATAAATGACAAAGAAAAACTTTATGACAGTAAACACTCAAAATATCTACCAATCTCTTAGAGATTTACTTCTAAATTAGCTTTTAAATGCTCTATAGACAGCACTGCTCGTCGAAAACTTCATTGAACTACCTCATTGTCTATTCACTCCATCCTCCGCTTTCAGGATCACAAAGCCCCAAGGATCACTCTGAGACCAAAGAGTAAGGTGTCCGGAGTTTTCTGGTAGAATGAAAACATTGATAGGATACATAGTTAGTGAGCAGGAAAGTGTTGCATAGACCAAATGTCTGACAAGTCGCATCTACGATGCTTCGAATGGAGTTTCTTCAAATCCATGAGCTCTGGCGAGTGCCTTTGTTGAAAGTCTGGGAAACCCGCAACACGGCCATGGCAGAATTCCTGTGGAGTCGGCCCAGCCAATATTCAACGACACTCATGAAAAAGGTCAGAAATTTCCACGCCGCAGCCGAACTCATGAGCAAAACGTGAACACCCTCGTGAAACATGAATGCGAGGAACGACTCAAGTACAGGAACTGTTCATCTTTGCAACGCCTGATTTCGGCTCGTGTGAAGTAAAATGAAATATAATGAAAGTTTCGTTTCATCCTTCAACTTCATCAAATATTTTGATGACAGCACAGTTGAGTTTGTTGAAATTGTTCTGAAATACTAAATCACCGTTTTTAAATAATCAATATGGTTCCAATGCATTAGTATAAGATCCTTTGCACCTTCTCACCTGACTGCATTCTAAGCATCACTGTCAAAAGAGAGCCAACACCACCATGCCGCTTTACTCCGATATTTAAAAGGAAAACAGAACTGAACACATTCTACGAACTTCCACATTATGGAAGAAATCAATAAAAGAAGGAAAAGAGTATGAAAATTAGCCTTGGCGGGAAATGGCCGAGGCAGTCGAACACAGTGAGGACGATGAGCCTGTTACTGAGTCCACCGTTGTACTTGGCTCATTCGTGGCGAATTAATCTTCTAAATAAAACGGTAGGATATAGAGCTCACATGATAGTGGTTCTCGTACTAGTGTAGGCTGCTCGGCTAAGGTAACATGTATGAGACGATTAATCAGAGCATAGTAAAAAGTAAACTTAGTAAAAAAAAGAGAGTTAGTTTCCAAAAAAACCTGTCCACGTATAATTTTGGATAGGGTATTTTGCACACGTGGTGCGTGTGGCGAAGTGGTCGGAGGCGCCCTTCAAGACACAAGTGAAATCCATCGCCGCCCCCATGGCCCACTTAATCAATCATCCATCCTTCCAAGGTCGGCAGATTGGTACCAAACTCATCTGGAAGCAGCACTAGCTCGATACACTGATAGGCTAGTGCGAGTCATTGTAAAGGTCATATATGCATTCAGTCATCTCCAAACGATGATTAATGAAGTCGAATGCGTGGCGCATTCCTCATGGATTGATCAACGCCGAATGCTTAATCCTTTTATTTATTCAGCAAGCACATTTTGTCATAACTACGTATCTCGCTCGTGCTGTTCTAGCATCTTATTAGTAAACGTTCAAGCGGAGGGAAAAAGTTCATTCGGACTTCTTTGTACCTTGTTAGGAATGCTCATGGTCCACTGGTGCCGACGCAATTTTCATGCTGGTTACGGGCTTCCTGCTTCTTCGACAATGAACGCTAAATTTTTAGTGACGAAGGGATTTGAGGGGTTGAGAAGTGTTGAGAAGACGACATAATTATAGAATGGACTTTCCTTCATTTCGCTAGGCATGTGTGTGGTGTGTATTAGTTATTTGCTATAGTTAATATGGTCCGCAAGAAAAGAACATTTCTGCAAGCACCTGAAAGTTTTTTGTAATTTATGAGTTTATTTCTGCAATTTTGATAATAATCTATTCCGTATGACAACCGTGACTCCTCATAGCGTTCGGAATTGAGATTAAAGTCAATTACCATTCAAATCATCGGCCAATAAGCTGGCCCGAAAAAAAGGCTTCTATGAATCACTAAGCGCGGTGAATAGCACTCAGTGGGCCACCCTTCACCCCATTCATATTGTATAAGTACTAAACCACCAAGGGTGACCATAAAAAGTGCAGCAAAAACTTGTGTCACCTTCAGCAGTTTGCGTAGCAACTCATGTTGTATGTGACTCGCTTTAGCCAACAAACTCATTAACGTGTTACTCATTAACGACGTATATTGTCAACAATGTGATAAACAGAACTAACTTTTCGTCTGCTGAATTAAACTCGGTTTCGTTGTCGTCCTTCTTTTCTAGGCTTACAGAGGAGATCGATTCGGCTTTGAAAATGCGGAACATCAAACATGAATCGATGACGGTTGTTTCAGCCCGAATGTCTAAGCCAATTTGCCCACATGGATGTATTACAATATTCTTGAAATAAAAAACACTTGGAACGAATTATACCGCAGTGGAATAAAAATTCAAGGCGAGATAATGGAGAAAGGTCGATCGACGTTGGTATCGAACTTCTCAATCATGGAATCTACAGGAGGAAGTGTGAGTGTGAGCACACAGTAGTGAGAATCCGATAGGGAGTGGAATTCACCGAAACGTCAGCTGTTATAAATAAATAATGTATAATAACAAATTTATGTCTACCATTAAAGAAAACAGCGAGTTAATTAATAATAGCAATTCGTAACACAACGCTGACGTCTGCCATTGTTTTGACACAATTACGATCGCAGCTAGGATCGCCCGTATCACACTTGTAAAATAACTGGGTTCGTTCCCGATCTGGGCTCCCTAGATCAATCCCGCTGAAGGCAATGCTGATGGCACAGATCAAAAGAACTAGCAGAAAGACAGGCGAAACGAAGAACCCCCTTGGTGTGGTGGCGAACGCGTTATTCCCAGGAAAGCACAATAACGCGTTCGTTCTCCACCGCGACACTTACGGTCCAGGGTTTTGCAATTATCTCAGCATCATTAAAGTTATATATATATATATATATACATACATTTATATACATAACAGCATATATACATATAGATATGTATATACATAACGTAATTACTTTTGTTTACTATCTACTCTTTTTTTTAATGGCAGGGTATTATGCGAAATATAACCATAATGATGCTGAGATGTTTGCAAAACTCCGTACCGCTAGTGTTTGCGGTCGCGACCGAACGAACTATTACGCTTTCCGTGGGCTAATGCGTTCACCACCACACCATACGATTTCTTCGTTTCGCATGTCTTTCACACGTGTTATTGGCCTCTAGGCGATGTGAGCAATCACCGATCAACGGGAATGATCTGGGGGACGCAAATCGGCATGAACTCAGTTATGATGAGGCTATGATATATACAGATAATAATAATAAGCGCTAATAGTTTTCCAACAACGCCTAAACACAAAAAATTTGGCACAGTGGACATTCGTTATAACCACTTTACCGATTCTGCGCAGCGTAACCGAAAGTAACTGTATATTTCAAATATTTCAACAACTCTTAGCTCATAACGAGCTACAGCAATCGAACTAAAAGCTGTTAAAATCTGCTGCCTTTTGAGAATAAGGTGCATTTTAACTGTTCGCAAAGGATAAAGTTTCAATTTCTTACAGTGGACAGGGATACTTTGCTTTTTGCCGTTGGGGATCTTATTACAGCAAAAAACGAGAGATTGAACTGGGTGGATTTCGTTCATCCATCGCTAATGTTGTAGACGTTTTTCAACGCTGTTCATTTGAAGAATACAAAAATCGTATTTAATTCGAAGGTCAGTGAATCGTAGTGGTCAGAGATGATGTGCACTAACGTAGTCTTGGTCGTTCAACCTCATTCCGTGTCAACCAAGCGCTCCACTTATTCCAGGTGGGTAAATCGAGGCCAGGTTTGTTTGCTATACACTCACTTTAAGTCACAACGGCTAACGACTGCCAGCATAACAGTACAATACTAAATTCTTGTTGAATCCTGAAAGTTCACAAAGTTATAAGTGGTGGGAAAAGAATTTTGGGGAAAAGGATTAGCAGTGTCAGCTAATGAAAGAAGTGAGAAATGTATTCGTAACACGCAACAAACTCTCACCAACTACAAAACAAGAATCGATACTTTCCGACATCCACAGAAAATAATTATTACGTCTAGAAGAGAGAAAGTCATCAAACACATCTACTCTGATCTCTTCGACAACTACAAGGAGGCATGCGTGAACTAAGACGTGGTAGAAGAAGGAAGAATTAAACAACATCGGCAAGTAGGCCACAATTTCCCTGTTGTCCGTCACATACAAGCTCGTTACGAAGTCGTCCTTCCAAGTATTCCTTCACAACAGCGGTAAATTCTGGTTATCTTAACAGTTTAGGGGCCTTGAAATATATTTCCTAGTAAAATTAATTATCATGCTTTTGATAGGCCTAGTGAATTTTCGGTTTCTCGCTTACAACCAGTAGCCTTTTAGTAGTATCGTTATCAGTTATTTCATACATCTTCCCCGGAATGTGATAACATCTAACGCAGCACGCCTTCTTTGTGTTTTAGGTTATCACTTAGGCCTTTAGCAAACTCTTTAACGATTACGTTTTACTGGTATTAATAAAACAGATATCCTCCCCCCCTTTCTTATAAACACATCCATGACTCAGATATTAATACAGTTACCTCCAGAATCTACGTTATTATATGTGGCTACCCTATCGTCGTTTGTCACCTCATCGTTATAAGGACTGATCCTCATGGAAAACGACGATGTAGTACAACGGATTCAAAACTAGGAGCGCACCTAAGTCAAAGAATTCAATATCCCATTCCGAACGGCAAGCATAGTAGGCTATGCATAACCACCTTCTCATCAAATTAAGTGAAAATAAGTACCCTGGTTGTAAAAATAGTACCTCTTAATGTTCTACAATGAGCTCAATGAAGAGTACTTGTTGGTAACGAGTCGAATCCTAAGCTGATTAACGATATTACAAATGAAACACATGACCTCTCCACAACGTCGAACTATCGGTGACAGCATATTTTTGTTTTTACTGTAAGATTTCAGTAAACTTCAAGCCGTTTTCTAATGTTTCTCCTGCAAGATTCACAAGAAAAAACGCTGTTCGGATACTGTAACATCGTTCTTATTTGCTAGGCTGATCACCTAAAAAGCAATAAAGAATGACACTGCCAGGCTCTGCTTTCCGTACAACGTCTACCACATCGCTTTGAGATCCTTTTGAAAATGACAAAGCAAGCTCGTTGCCATTTAAAAAATAATGATTTCTTTAAAAATGATAAAATAACAATGTACGTTGATCATACGTCAACTAGGTTAGAACGTGATTTCCAATCGATTAAACTTTTGTCATTTAGGCAAAGGTTTGCTCCTTGAAATTCTAAGAAACGCATACAAAGCGTTCCTTTAATTGTCACTACATCTACTGCCCCGTCTTGGTGGATCCTAGGGTGGATTTTCCCTGTAACTGGATTATTTTCAGTATAGAGGTGGTGGTGACCCCATCGAATTGCCTTACTTTTGCGAATGGAACTTGAAGTCATTCTCAACATGTGTTAGCGTATATTGTCCTTCTAGGAACATCCTCAAAGAGGCAGAGCAACGGAACTGATAGAATAATTTCATCTTCTCAACACTTGCTTTTTTCACCGGCACAGTGTCTGTTTTTTCGGGACCCGCTGGTTTCGCCTTCTTGATGTCATCTTTGCCTTCCGGATGAGCGCTTTCTTTTCAGAGAGCCTGTAACTTCCATTCATATCGCTTTCGCTGACTTGTACGAGTGCTCCTCGCTCAACACTTCTCTTGAGCGTTAGCCGAACATTGCTATTAATCAAGTTGTTGTTCCTTCAAAGTGGATAGCGCTCAACAATGTAACCATGGATGACAGCTTTCGACGAACCGAAACTGTCGTAAAGCTTGGCGATAGCCTGTCGGACCATTTCTGAGTACGAAGGTTGAGGTGGAGGTGTACTGGGCACCTTGGCAACCCTCGTTAGGCAGGGTTGAACAGCAGTAGCCATATCGAAGTCAGCAGGGAGAATAGAATAGAGTAGGAGAAAAAATAATGTGTTATTAATATTAATAGACTTGAAGAGGAAAGTGAGTTGAAGAAATATCGAACTTAGAAATGCCTTAATTTGGGGGAACACATTCATACAGAATTCTCTTTTACTCTGCAAATTAAGCTCAGATACAAAATGCGAACAAAGCAAAGCAAAATTCTTTTTCAAAGGATTCCAATTTGTAACGATGAAATACTTTCATATGTATTACATTAAAGAAAAGGCACTTCGCTGAAGCTCACTGAGAACTTTCTGGAAAGTACTGAAGTGAAATAGATACGGAGCATGGAAATGAGTCCAAGCTCTTGAAAGTACTGGTCGATCTGATCAATTGTTTTGAACCACACGATTTTTCTTACGACAGACATCCTTGTTATTATAGCAAAAGGAATGTATTGGCGTGGTTGTGATGTTTGGTTGCCGGAATAGACAGGAAGGAAAAAAAATATATAATAAGGTCAGTTGTGTACATATTCGAGATAAGTCAATGCTTTAGTGCGTTTCTATGGAAATATCGCAGAACGATCGCACCATTCGCAATTATACATCCAATTATCATCCTTTTCACTATGTTCTACCTAAACGCAATAAGTGACACAAACTAATTAACATATCTTCCTTTGTAATTTTAGAGTTTATTGTTTATGAAAGTGCTGAAGGCAGACGTAGCATAACGGGAAAAGGTGCTATGTAACACAAACGTGGCCGTTGGCCCGAGCCCGTGCCCAGAACAGCAAGAATTTCATTTCTCCGGCGTCGGAAAGTTGCTGCTAGATTTGTCCGGAAAGATAAAAGCATTTTTCTTATAAATCAAAAGGCTACTGAAAGTTACTGAATTCAATCACCTCTACGATACTAGAAACGGAGATGAATGTACAAAGCGTAACCTCTGAGGTTAGTCAACGACGAGCGCTTTAGCGTCTTTAACCTTCATGCCTTATAAAACAAGATTTGCAGAGCAGTATATTTCTCTAATAAATAGTTTAATGATTCGGAGCTGTTTTTTTTTTCAAGAAAACTTCAGTGAGAGCTCCTCTAGCTCCAATTGCACAAGCTGATAAAAAGGATTACGGTAGATTACAACTTAATTGCTCGACGACTGAGAAGATGCTTGGGGAGAAACCATTATAATAATACTCGTTCTAACGATTTAGCTTCTTCAGTCACGCACTATAGAATTACTAAAATCGATTCTCTTACATCCCTAGTCGTTCCCAGTAGGAAATCCACCAAACGGAATAGAATGGTGTACTCTAAAATATTGGATTCCACACGACGTTTCGTAAAGAATGATAAAGCTGTAAAAGATAAAGGATGAAGCTTTCGGCGTTGATCAATCTCTGAGGGATGCGCTATGCATTCGACTTCATTAAGTATCGTTGGAGGTGATTGAATGCATATCTGGCCTTACAACACAATGACTCGCGGCGGCCTACCGATGTATCGAGCCAGTGCTTCTATCCTCCTAGACAAGTCTAGCACCAATTTGTCGATTCCGGAAGGATAGAAGGCTTGATGGGGCATGGGCGTGGGGATCGAATATACGTGTGTGTCGCAGTGGCGCCTCCAACCAATGCGCCACAAAGCTATAAAAGATGGAAAAATAATTTTATAGAATTGCTTGCCAGGATTTTCCACATTTTACTGAACAGTTTATGGAAAACAAGTTTCAAATAGAACTAGTGAAATTGGTTAGGAGAAACGAAAACTCACTGGTGAAAAGTCATCGGACTCAAAGATCAGTTAGAAATTTATGCTACTCCACGAAATTCATAGTTTTTTCATTTTCAAACGATAGCTAACATGAATAATGCCTCCATTCCATAGAAACACTGAGCTAGAACCTATCGGTACATTGTAATGTACTTTATCAGCAAGATTGCCTATTTTACTGTAGCACAAAGCAAGGCTCGCAGAAGATTCCCTCAAATTCTACAAACCGGCCTTGCTTGATGGCCTTTGAATCTACTAGCACGTTAACGACCCCAGTTTGACTGGTATGATAGCCTATGAGAAAAAATTCTTCCAAAAACCAGCTAAAACGATAAATATAGCAATAATAAGGTCATGTTTACCAAGCCCTTGATTTCCAATGAAGCAAACGCAGTTATGCACAAAAAGGGTCCGTGTACTGAATTCAGTAGCAGTGAATAAAGTGCCACTGAACACTCTGAGAATTCAACAAATTCGTAATCGCTTGTGTGACCATCTATGCACAACGTAGAATTGCATAGTGTGCCCTAGTGGTAGAAATGGTGATTGCATGGGTTTGGGTATGTACCATGTCTCTCGTAAAGCATATGAGAAGGAACTTGTTGGCGAAACGGGTAGACCATTCTGCGTTCCTGTAAAAGAAAACCTAGTTAGGAAACTTAGAGCCAGACAGGACACTTCACTTGTCACGTGTAGGATACGAAGACATAACGGAGAAGGTTTTAAAACAAAAGGCACTATGATGATGAGATATTTGCAAAACTCCGGACCGAAGGTGTCTGCGGTGAGCTACAAATGCGCTTTTACCCTTTCCGGGAGCTAACGCGTTCACCACCTCACCATGCGAGTCCTTCCTTTCGCCTATCTCTAGCTAATTCTATCGATAATCGATAGAACTAGCTGAGTGGCAGGTGAAACAAAAGACACTATCCTCGCAGATGAATCTAAAATATCACAGCACAAAATGCTTGAAGCGCTTTGGATTATTTCCAAAAATCGAAAATTGAACCCAAAGAAGTGCCTTATGCTCAGGCTTGAATTCGCCCTATACTTCAGGCTGATTCTTTGACCTGAGCCAAGCACATTCCTAATCAATGACTCCCAGCAACCAGTCTCCATCAAGTAAATATTTGTAGGATTTACAAACAGGAAAACGGTTAGTGCTTAAAACAAAATGTTCCCCGGTGAATGAAATTTCTGCATTGCATATTTTTTTCTGCTTGGATTTTGAAAGCGTTTCGCTGTGCAGATCGCGTGCCAATTTAACATTTCAGGCTCTGAAGAGGGAGAAAAACGGTTGAAATGGTCCGTTATAGGGAATAAATAGTGAGGTAACAACCCCTCATCTACCCATCGAACAGTGAATTACTGGGACCTTTACTACCAAAGGATTTGTAGTTATATGTTCCAAATTGGTGTACGTGCTCGATTTTCAAACAAGGACATTACATAGCTAGGTTAATTGATGAAAGCCGTTCACTTCATCGTAAACGATGAGCCCTTTGTGAGCTATCTTCATTAGCCTCCTTTGAAATCCTATTCTCACAAAAACAACAATAGCCTCCTTCAACCACAAAGATGCCGAGGTATAAGGAAAACTCGGAACCTCAGCTCGGCTTCGGTCCGTGGAGTAGCAGTAGGTAGAAGTTAGGTCACTAAGGAAAGGCAGCTATAAACATCTTCTCTTCGGTCTAATACCGCAGTATCGCTATTTTATGGGCATCTTTGCATTCTTCTAGATAACAAAAGGTGAAGCCAACCTGCTCAAGACGGTGGATTAACAAACTAGTTATTGAGAACAAACATAAAGATCACAAATTAACTTCTTTACGCTCCATTCTCCTCAATGCTTTGTCGTTCCATCGTAGCGTTCTTTCCACGTATCGGAAAGAAGCACCCCACGGAATTCATTCCGTATTAGGAATTGTTTATTTATATAATATATGACGTGATATCACACATAACACACTATGTTGATTCCAATACTCCTTGCATTCGATTCTTTTCCTCGCACATCCCATCCACGAAGGTCGTCGAACTTTTCGGGTGTAGGCTCGGTTGCTGCTCGAGGATGACGATTGTCACTAGGATTACCCTTCTACCCTAAAAAATGTTCAGAAGCTCATCCTTAATACTTGCTTCCTGTACAGATTTGGCTCACTTTGTATTCTCCACTATGTGCTCCCAAAAGGCACAGCGCTCCACTGTGCTTTTCGCCCAATAACTCGACTCTTTCTCATATTTTCCGCGTTTTTTCGTGTTTACAGGTCTCCCATGTTCTTCTGTTCAGGTCTCCTGTTCTGGAAACATAGCGAACTCTTTGCAAGAAAAAAATGGAGAAAGAAACTTGTTCTCCAAACAAACGCGGTTCTATCTGCTCTCCGCATTTTATACTACGATATCAGAACTATGTTTCAGTGACTTTTTCATGTTTTGTATCCTCCAGTTCTACACTGCTGGTATGATCCATAACAACGATAGAAAATAAATGAATTATATGTGGTTAGAAAGATAATGGTCAAAAAGAACATTATTGTTTGCATCGGATAGAACTAGCTGAGGGACAGGCAAAACGAACGACCCGCATGGTGTGGTGGTGAACGCGTTACTCCCCAGAAAGGACAATAGCGCGTTCGTTCCCCACCATAGACACCTGCGGTCCAGAGTTTTGAAAACATCTCAGCATCGTTGTAATTATTGTTTGCTTTGACCACATCGGCGTAGAACGGATTCCACGTAACACTGACGGATCTTTGATCGAATGTGAAACGGAAGAACTTTGTGGCAGTGACAGTGCCTTGAATCTGAAGAAAACCTGAAGCAATCTGAAGAAAGAGACTGGAAGACGAACACTTGGATGACTATGGTCAGCAGTAGAGAGCTAATGAAGAGGGACAAGTCCAAATGAAGACGCCGATCACAAGATTCTGTCTACTCGATCGGACAGTATACACTTTTTACAAATGTTCACTCTTTTTGTCTTTCCATGTTCAATTCTGTACAGTAACTAACGGTCATACATAAAAAGTCCATTTTTTTGTTTTTTTTCTTCCTTTTCTAAAGCATCCACCCTTGTTCACTTGAGTTTACCATTACCGTATTCTTTTCCTGTTCAATGGTAGTCTTCCATACAGTATCACCTTATGCATGATTAGGAATTGTTCAAAATTTGAAGCATTAGTAGAATCAAGTCAATGATTGAGGAATTCCAAATTCTGTTCGATCAACTCTTCATGAACAGTGATAATGAAGAGACTGCTGACAGTGATGAGGCAAGTGAAGCTTAGTAGTGGCTTGCCAGAACATACTCTTTGACGACACTCAGTCTGATATTGAAAAAGTACTCTGTTTGCTTGAGGAACACACACTTGGCTGACATGTGCAGAAGAAACGAGGAAAAATGGAAGCTTGTTGACACTAGCGATTAGATCTGCGCCCATTCTCCATATCTTGGCGCAACAAATAAATGGCGCGCATTTTCTGGTACACCATTTCTTTGGGAAACTTATTTTCACTCACAGTTTAGGCGTATGAGGTTGAAAGCATGAATGGTGAAACCATGAAGAATCTACTGCTACTATGTGCAGAAAACTGGGCTGAGCGATTTCAAATGGCAAGTATGCGTGAGCTATTTACAAGCGAACATTGTATCTCTGCCATCCATTAGCCGTGTTCTGAAGAAAGAAAACCGGTCAATGTCAGAAAAACGAAGGCGTCGTGTTGGTGTTATAGAAAGTTTACACTGTATATGACTGTAGCTAATTATATAGATTCGACACGAGGATTATTGGTAACGATTGTAAACATTATGCCAAAACTACAATGGGCGCATATGGCGCAGTGGTTGGAGGCGCCCTGCGATACACATAGGATCGATTCTCACATCCCCGACCTATCAAGCCCGCCATCCACTCGGAGTCGGCAAATATTGGTATCGGACTTGTCTGGAAGGAAAGCATCACTTCTTCGGTACCTCTGTAAGCCGAGTGATGGTCAGATATGCATTCATTCACCTCTAAACGATGCTTAATGAAGTCGAAGGCATGGCACATCCCAAAGGGATTGATTAATGCCGAAATCCTCATCCTTTTTTACCCTTTAGGCCAGAAGTATATGTTGCATACTATTATATATATACTGTAGACAATTTAAGTCCTACATTAGCAATATTCCTTAATATAAGTGCAATTTTTATGCAAAATGAGGAAGTTATTTTCATGTTATGGCAAAAGGATAAAGGGATGAAGCTCTCGAAGTTGATCAATCCCGGGAGGTGAGCCATACGTTTAACTTCATTAATCATCGGTGGAGATGAATGAATGCATATCCGGCTTTTACAATGACTATCGGTGGTCTACCGATGTATCCAGCCAGTGCTGCTATCCTCCCAGATAAATCTGGTACCAATTTGGCGATACCGCAGGGATGGAAAGCTCAGTGAGCCTAGGGCGCTGGGATTGAACTAATGTGTACTACCTGGCCTCTCCGACCACTGCGCTACACTCGCCTTGGTCGTCCTGTACATGCTACGGTAGAGGAACTAATTCTAGAAGTTATAGATTGCCAGGTAAATGTTCTTGAGTAAAACTTTTAAAGCAGTGCGCACTATACCTATGTTTACTCCTATTATGTTGTACAATCACCTCCATACAAGCTCCCTCTAAAAGATTTTCATTCTAAAAATGTGCCAGAGGTTAATGTTGGCAAATTCGGCAGAAGGCTGTCTAATAAGAGCAGGAAATGTGTACTGTTCCCAAGAATTTAGCTAACGCACCGCCCATAAAGCTCCTCATCTTGTATGCCTAAGCCAATGCGCCTATTCGCGGAAAAGTTAAGCTCAGCTGAGAATAAATATATGCTACAGCAAAGGCGGGCGATATCCCTGGCAATGTTTTGGCCAAAAACAGTAAAACAGCTTTGTAAAAATGCGTATGCATGACCTCCAAACAGTCACATTGAGTAGTACTTATTTCCTTGCGACGAAGGAAGTTTATTGACGTCTTCTCGAGTTAGCCAATAATTCATTGCAAGTGCCAAGTAATTCGCCATTCTTTATTACGCGATTCGGGAACAGACAACTAAATACCTAGGAATTAAAATACGAAAGACGTATCAGCCTTAGGTTACCCCGGACAACAATGGCATGGTTATGGCTTGACATTACTTTTTATTGCTCCAAAACATACTGCTCACCAGATATTTAAATAGCATAACCCAATACTTTGTTACTCCAAGTTTTCAATGGAAGCTCCATAGACTCATTACAAAATGACTTTATTTCAACAAATAATGTCTAAGCAAATGTCGTAGTTCACCTATGAACCAACATAATACGCCTTTCTCGTTGAAGGCATACTTCACTAGAGTGTGGTTCTTATTACTTTGTACAAATAGTTGAGATACAGTATACTTTGCAGAAGATTACTAAGGATACAGAAGACAAGATAAATCCGAATGATTATGTACAAATTCTGCAATTTGGATAAATACAAACAATAAGAAACGAAATATTAAAAAATAAAAGAACAATCTATTTGCTAGAGTGAGTTTACCCTGTAGTGTCCTTTCAAATAGCTTATATTGAACTTTCCAATAAATAACCACATCCTACATACATGGTAGGTGCCATACATCATTTAATCCTACGTCCTTTCAATGGAGCTTTCGGACCACACTCAAGAAGAGCCCTTTTTCTACTTTCCTCTTCCAATACGCTCAAAATCTGACTTGACGCTCGACGTCCATCTGAAGAGTAAACGACCAGTTTGAGGTAGAACTACTCGATTCGTAAAGCTGACATCTCCACACGAAAAATCAACTATTCAGAAAGAGATACCCGTAAAGTGTCCTCCTGGTAATGGTAGGGTATCAGTGTTGTCACACTCTGGTGTAATGGGCAAAAACCAAAGTGGACCAGTCTTCAAAGTCACATCAGGCAGCAGGCTATTGATATTGTCTTCCTGAAAAATTATAAGTAAAGAAATACAAACGACAATAATTGCATGACTTAATTGCCACAATCGATACAAATTTCCTCATACTGATGACTGAGGCGCGTGTAACCCAGTGGTCGAAGGCGCCCTGCAATACATATGGAACCGATCTCCACAACCTAGAGGCTCACCAAGCCTTCCATCCCTCCAGGGTCGGCAAACTGCTACCAGACTTGTTTGGAAGGACAGCAGCACTGGCTCGGTGGGCCGCTGGGAGTCATTGTAAAGATCTGATTCGCATTCAATCACCTCGAACGATGGTTAGTAAAGTCGAATGCATAACACATCCCTCAGATCGACGCCGAGACCTTTATCCTTCGACTGATGACTAAAACGCGCTAAGCAAGGCTGCACCCTATCTTCAACACTCCCCATCCATAAGATTACCCATTAAGAACGTGAAGAATTACCTCATCAGAGCTGCATAAAATTTCGCTGGGTTTCAAAGATTCGATGTCGATGATTTCTTCATCTGAATCCTATAAACAAGTACTTCACACTAGGAATGAGGAGAGTAAAATGTGGGAAACTATTTATAACCACCTGACTAGCGATAAGGCAATCGATTTCTCTGGGTTTAAAATCCCTGGAGGTAAATTCCTTAAAGTGCGAACAGACCTGGGAATGTCCTTTATCGTCCACATCTGCATCTTCGTCATCTAAGTCAAATTCTCCTTCTTTTTCCTCATATTTAGCGTTTTCCTCTAGTTCAGTAAACTCGGGTGCAAATGCTGACCAGTTTTCGACGTGCGCCTAAAGCTCTGTTAACTTGCATGAAAATGACACCAAAAGAAGAGCAAAACGAGCAATTATAACTTCATCTCAAGACCAAAAATCTTCTCAATCTAAATACTCTAAAAAAATGATAATTTAAAGAACTGCCTGCACCTGCGTCCATACTGAAACTATTCCATTGGCAACAGAAAGGATAACTGGGCGTATCGGATGCCACTGCACATCCATTAAGCACTCTCCCTATAAACTGCCACAATTATCTTGCGTTATCATCATACAAATTACACTTTGTGAACCATTAAATTCTGCGAAAACCATCCTCCTTAAAATGTTGAGACTCCCTCCAGTGCAAACTAAATGGCACACAGAATTATCATACCGTACTTCAAACAGCATAAGCTGGCTGCCCAACTTTCGTAGATTTATGAGCAGACAGCAAAGTCAAAGGATCGAACCCGACTAGTGATAAAAACGAATCATCATTCCGTTTCTGGAGTGGCAATGATGCATCGTGTCAACAAGAATATAATGGAAAAATATAATAATAAGATAGATGCTGAGATACAAAACTGGAGACCGCAGGATTCTGCGGTGAGGATCGAAAACGCATCTATTCATTCCGGAGGCTAACGCGTTCACCACCACACCATGTGGGTCCTTCACCAATGGTGAAATAATCGAAAATGATCTCTTGCAATCTGCCTCAAATACAGCTTAAGATTATAGTTTTAAATCCAGTATTTGAATTCTATGTTTCTGAAAGACAGAAAACGATAAGAAACCTCTGAAAGCTTGACAAGTGGATCCTCAGTTCACTGCAGTGGTAAGGAAACGATGACACGAAAACAACCTTCGTCGGATTAAGGAGTTATAACTGCACAAAAATACGGCACGTCTTTATGGGTATAATGTACATCGCTAACTAAACCCTTTCTATACGTCTTGAACAATCAACTACTGCCATATACCTTTGTCCCATGCAATATCTTGATAAGTGTTCCCGTCGTCCGCTCCCAAACGTACAGAGAATGCGCTTTTGTACTTGCACCACAGATGTAATAACCTTCGCTATCAGTACACACGGCCTTCCATGAAGCCTAAAAACTAGAAAGTTCGGGGTTATTCATACCATTATGCAAATAGCAACCCAGAGAAGTAGGTGCGCATATTTGGCACCTGGAATGTTTTGTGAGTGCTAGCAATGCAACAAGTCGGCGTTTTTATCCACCCAGACAAGTCTGGTGCCAATTTTCTGACCCAGTAAGGACGAAGGTTATGATTTCCAACTCTAATATTGCCCTATCTCCCAATGGCTTACCACTTCATTGTGGCTGGGAGGTGTTCCTGGGTGTCGGGCTGCGATGTACAGCGGGGGGATTCATCCCATCCCAAGGTCTCCCAAGATGAAAAGGAGTCCGGCCTTTCCATCAGGAAGCCCAGCTAAAAGTAAACCAATACTATGATCCACCACCGTCCTTGTCTCAAACTAGTCGCATAGTAGCAAATCTCCCTTGGTTCCACAAGAGCGGCAAGTGCCTGTGATGGTGACGACCTGAGGCAGACTTTGACCTGGCTGACGTCGGGACTCCAGGGAAACTAAATGGCTAAGCCAGCAAAACTCCCAAAAAATGGAAATTATGCTGGGGCCCGCACAACCAGTGAGGAGGGAGCGTCAGTTACGTTACGTTAAGTTAAGTTACGAAGTTATGGAGTTTCCAATATTACGCTATACATGCGAACACTGATGATGATGATGATAACACAAGTGATACCTTGTTAACAATGTCTGTAACACGGTGCGTTGGTTCTATCGTGGCTCCCTTTTGACAATTCAAAATATCGTTAAGATCAAATGTACGTATTATGCGGTCCTGGGAATTTGTGATGATGAAATTCCCTCTCCTTGGAATCACTATCTGTTTAATCTGCAAGAGACACTATGAAACTTTCCGTTATTATACTATTCTATTCATCTCACAATTAGGATCATTTGAAAAAAGTAAGCAACTCTTAAAGAACTAGCAGATGAAAAGGCATATATGGAAGATGAAAAGATGAAAGAATACGGGATATAGCTCTCGGCGTTGTTCAGCCCCGGAGGGATGCTCCGTGCACTCGACATCATTAAGCATCGTTAGAGGTAATTGAACGCTTATGTGGCCTTTGCAATGACTCGCAGTTGCCTGCCGATGAATCCAGACAGTGCTGCCATCCTCCCTGACAGGTGTGGTAGCATTCTGCCCAACCCGGAGAGATGGAAGGCTTGGTGAATCTTGGGCGTGTGAATCGATTCCATGAGTATTGCAGTGCACCTCCGACCACTGCGCTACATGCGCTTTACAAAAAGATACATGAAATATGAAAAAACATACAAAAATAATCTGTAGATCAAAACAGGGCAAAAAAAATGACCTGCTGAACACTGTTCTGCTTCCCCCAAGAAACCATCTTGAGAGTCTTCGCATCGTAAACGACCAGCTTTCCCTGAATCAAAAAGGATGCTTATCATACAGAAACAAGGAATTTAGAAAGGAAACAAGGATAAAAAAGACAAAATTAATTTGCTGCCTAACAGCTGAAAGTTCTCATAGTTGCGATGACTGAATGAATGCATTTTAAAGACTGTAAATCCTACCTTGTTTGTTCCAGTGATTAAATAGTTCGCTCTACGATCAAACGCTATCGCTGAAACCCCGTCTTCTATAGCGCCCGGAATATCGTTAGTGATAACTCTTTGCGATCGAGGGTTAAGTTCATCCAAACAAGGCGGATAGTTAAGTTGAAGAACCAGTACTTGATTGTCGTTCCTATGTAGAAAACAGAAATTCAAACTTCAGAGAGCTCATTCCGTTCAACGTAACACCTTGTACATAGATTCTGGACGAAAAGAACAAATGGTTCTCGACATTCTTGTTGAGCAAATATGAAGTGATACCTTATTCTTTATTCCGCTAAAGCTGATATTTTGGTGAATTTCACCATCTTCAGAGCCTGGAAGGGCATATTTACTCTCTTTACCTCCATATATAGAAGCGTGTGGAGCAGTGGTCAGAGTCGCTCCGCAATACGACTTGTCTGAGAGTATAGCAGCACTGGATCGATACATCGATAGGCCACTGAGAGTCATTGTGAAATGTATCATGTCACTGCTATTCAATCACCTCCAAGCGATGCTTAATGAACTTAAATCCATGGCGCATCCATAAGGGATCGCTCAACACAGAGAGCCTTATCCTTTTTCGATAACCTTCCAGGCTCTGAAGAAGGCGATACTGCCTAAACGTCAGTTTTGACGAAATAAAGAATAAAGTAACACCTCGTGTCTGTTCCAAGAACTATTTGATCATTGCCGAGGTTAACAAAAAGTCGGTTGTGGGAATTACGAAAAGCATAAAGCATTGAGAAAGTACTGACCGTGGATTGAAGACGGCAGAGGTCACCATAGCTGAGTACTTCAACCTGTGCATACAGGAAGCTTCGATGACGTTCCATATTGCCACTGTGGTGTCAGCCGAAGCGGTAAGCAATTTTCGACCATCACGAGACCATGATAGAGACGACACTGGTAGCGCATGAGCCGTCCACGTCTAAATTTGAAACCCTTCCTCTCTGAAACTCTCGTAAACGTAAAAATCACCTTCACTATGCCTTTAGTGACGAAGTCAAAAATGAAAATTCGCCCATCGGTACTTCCCACTGCTACCAACGTACCCCAACGGTTGAATTTACAACAGTTAGCAGCTCCATTCTGAATAGAAATGGTAAGACAGTGGGTGTATTGATCTCCGACCCAAGTCGGAAAGTTTAACAAAAAAAGACATATTTCTTAAAACCGACCTTCGCTTAACCTCGGTCATCATAATGAATAGCTTCTTGGATTGCTAAGCTAACATAAAGTTGATAAAGATATTTACTTAGCAAATGTTTCAACGTCTCTGTTTTCATCAGAGCCGATGATCCTATTTAATGGTCCATAGTTCGTTTTCTCTGTGGGCCATCCACTCGAATCATCAGCACTAATGAACATGAAGATGTCGAAACAGCTTAATAAAGGTCTTTATCAGTCTCGTGTTGGCTTAATAATCCAAAAAGGTACTGAAAATAGTACTTAATGATAAAGGAATCGTTAACAGTACTTGCAAGTCAAGCGTTCCGTCCAATTCCTCCGGGAACTGCACGCCGAAGTTCCTCTCCAACAACTCTGCGTTCATCATCTTCGCAGACGTTAAGCAACAGAGGTGTTACTTAGTAGTAATCGATCAATAATCTGTAAAAACACACGAAAAATAACGACTAGGACACTTATGATAATGAGAAATGAAGACGAGAAAAGAATGAAGTGTTTATACTTGTAAACATCAACATAAGGAATCTGATCGCTTTCTCACTACTAGTTCGGAACAATGAAGAATGAAAGTTGTCTTTAACGATTAAAGAAAACTTTCTGAGGGGTCGACCCCATGCACTGAATCCAACTCGTGTCCTTACTCTCCTTATCTAAGATGAAATCATGCCATGAAGAATGCTCCTTAGCTTAAGTGCATTGTATTTCATCTCATTACCCAGTACATCCAAGATAAAAGAGCGCTGCCAGATGGGAATGCCTCATTCGAGCGATGCTCCACTGAAGACTCGGTACGAAGAGGAGTACACCACGTTCAGAAGACGGACGATCACCTCTGGATCATCGACTTCTATCAACACCAGCTCTCAGGAAGATGGAGACGACGGAACCTTAGCCGAATAAAGGTCCTTACCAACCTCGTGTTAGCTTAACAATCCAAGGTACTATTTTTAGCCTGTATCTTCTTCATGATGGAGTAAATCCATTAGCATGATCATGCAACAGGGAAGAAGTATAATCTTCCACCTGGAAAAGCAAAGATTCATACTAGGCCTCCTCGTCCATCTTCCAAGAGATCTAGGAAAAGAATGGAGTTTATTCGGCTTATCTCTCTGGATGGTCTCTGGATCTTCGACACGGATCATCATTGGATGGCTCTCTGATTAAGACGTCGAAACTTTAGCCGAATAAAGGTCGTTACCAAGCTCATGCTAGCTTAAAAAACCAAGAAGTGAAACAGTCACGGCTAGAGCCATATGAATATAAAACGGCCTGTTGCTGGTTATGGGTTTCCGTGCTCGGCTGATAACCTATGCTCTACCGCACCGCTGCGTCGACCCTCCAGACCGTGTCGTCCCTCCGGTTCGAAATGCTCTCCAACGGATCCAGAGTTTCCGATCCTGGGTTTCTTTTCGTTTGCGGCAGCTCTCTTGGAGAGTTTCCCTAACCATGTAATCGTTGATGTTTCGTCGAAAAATGATTTTTTGTTACAGTGTGTTTTGGCGAAACTCGTCCGAGCATAGGTGCCGCGTCATGAGTTCTTATTTTCGAGGCGGATTTGTTAGTTGGAAAACCACTAGCAATTCTCTGAGGTCAGCATGTGTACTGTTTTCTAGTGTTCTGGCGTCTTCTTTGTCTCAGAGTTATGTATTTGTTAGTTAACTTCCCGTGCTAGTGGACTTGACAGTCATAAGAACGTAACGTGGAGTTCTCGTCCTGGAAGACTAGTGGAAGTTAACGAAAAAACCTTCTTTTAGTAACACGTATCCCACTGTGTACGGAAAGAGCTACGACACCGGATCATTTGGCTATAATCCAGAGTTTCCATCGATCAACAGTTCTCATTCTCAGACTACACCCAATCACTATCAGCATCAACAGGTACCATTTAAACCGTTTCAAGGCTGAGTAGTTCGATAACTCCAGTCGGTTCTACAGATTGGAAATCTCTGCGTTTAAGTAAACTTTGTTTATATTAGAAACTAAGACTAGCTCTATTACGTCAGCGTTGTTTTAATAGAAGAAAAGTGTTTACTTGGATACTTGGATACTTGGACGGTTCGTCTTCACTGGTTGTGCTAACTCCAGCGTATTCTCCACTTTTCGGAGTTTTGCAACACCTTCCAGCCACGATGAGGCGGTAAACCGTTAGGAGGATCGATGAAGTCTTCTGAGTATATATGACTCATCAGTATGTGCCACCATTATTCGATATGTATTCTGGACCTGGTGTCAACACCTCTTGTACTATTATAAAGTGTCGTATAGTGATCTAGCAGTTATAGAATGCTGGAGCAAAGTGATATAATTTTCTCAACGTACCGATCAGGAATGGCTAGAATGATCGTCAGAATATTTGCAAAACTCCGGACTTCAGTTGTCTGCAGGGGGAAAGAGCGCGGTATTGTCCTTTCCGTCCTTTCCGAGGAGCAACGCGTTTACCACTACACCATGCGGTTCTTTCATTTTGCCTATCTCTCAGCTAGTTTTAACTCTTCTATTAGTTCTATTTGCAAATATCTCAGCATGATTGTGGTTGTTTCGCATACAGTACCCTGCCGTAAAAACTTGTAAAAGGCAGTAAATAAAAAGTCAGCATTGTGATTTTTAACTATAGCCACGGCTTGACAGGATTAAGCGCCGATTTGTGCTCACCAGATCGATCTCGTTGACGGCTGATTGCTGATGGCAGTGAACGATAGAAGTAGCTGAAAGACAGGCCTCTTCATTCACAACTTCGGGCCACAGGTGTCTGCGGTGGGGAACGAACGCGCTACTGTTCTTTCCAGGGAGTAGCGCATTGACCACCACACTATTTGGGTCCTTCGTTTCACCTGTCTCTCAGCTATTTCTTTCGATCCTATTTCTGCCATCAGCAATCACCCGTCAACGGGATTGGTCTAGGGAGCTCAAATCGGCATTGAATCCAGTTAAGCTGAGGCTATAGTTGAAATTCACAATGTTGGCTTTTTATTTGCTGCCTTTTACTGGCTTTAACGACAGGGTATTGGTTTTGAAACAACCACAATGATGCTGAGATACAATTAAGATGATGAACGACAACTGTTGAACAAGAACCGTTAGCGACTGCGCTCCTCGGAATGTCCAGCATACAGCGGAAAGCCTACCGACGCGATGGGAGGGTCGCTACATCAAGATTCTAGTTGAAAGACAATGCCCTGCAAGTTGCTAGGATAAGCAATACCCAATGGGCTAATCTTGCTCTCGATAGGAAAAGTTTACTGCCTCCCAGTCAAGACATTCGATGATCATCGAGGCTACAATGATGTATGTAATAAAATCTGTTGGAGCATTATTTCCTTAAAATAATTGTTTCATTGCGCTCTTTTCTTTGTGGGGCTAGGTTCTCATTTGTAGGATTTACACGGCTCATCACGATAGCAAAGTAGGTAGCGATCTCTGAATGTTATTCCTAGTTGTGGAAAAGTTTTGTCTATGCATCGGCGAGACTAAATCAGCAAATTTGTTCCTGTTTGAGTGAAACCCTCTCTTATTCCAGTTTCTTTGCTTTGTCGTTGCAATTAACCATTGATAATCTTGGTTATGGTGAGAAACGGCAACTGTACTTGGTGGCTGAGCTTAGAGGTTTCTTTTTCAGTAGCAGTCATGTGTTTTGTATTCTATCGGTTTTCCCTTGACTTCGGCTTTACCTAGTCTGCTTATTTCACGTACGATGATTTTGGAAGTGAATTTTGGATTTTAACGAACGTTCTTCCACTTTTTGGAATGAAAACACGTTTTTTCTTGGACTCTTAAAATGTGCATGTCGTTTGGAAGGACGCGTGTTGTAAATGAGAACAAACATTCTGCTGCCTTAAAAATCCAGCGGGGAACCTTCGGTCTTTAGCTTCTCCCTTGAGGTCCTAAAATTTACATATTTTTAAATAGTAGGAAAAGTTTACTTTTTTCTATTTACATTGCTTGTGTTTTTCATATTATCTTTCCATAATGTTCCTTATACTATCTTCCCATAATAGTGCATTATTGATAGGCAACGGTACCAAAAAAAATAAATTTAATTTTTACTGATTTTAAGAGTTAATATTCTAAACGGTTCTCAGTTATCCCTAAAATCTTTTTTTGCAGTACGTTCCATCAGCAGACGAATACAATCCTGCGTTTCCAAGTTATTCAAAGTCCGTGTTTTCTCAAGATATTTCGCAACCATATCAGGTTCTTTAACGCTGTTTTTAAAGCATGTTTTCTGACATCAACAAGATGTTTACGAGAGAAATCTCCATAACAGTTGAATATATGGAACCAGTTGATGTCATATTTTGAAATTTTACAGTTCAAAAAAATGTATGGCTATTCAAAGCTAAACAGAAAATGGTTGGATTTGAACAAACAAATGGAGAGAGTTCAGCGTTATTTCCAGCAACACTCACGAGATTAAATAAGTGACTAAAAATGGCCGGTGTATTTTAACAAGTGCGACACCCGACGTAATGATTTCATGTGGTTTTTGATTCCTTGGTGGGCACATATGGCACAGTGGTCGAAGGCGCTCTGCAATACACTTGGGATCGATCTCCGCGCCCACGGCTCACCCAGCCTTCCACCCATTGAGGTCGGCAAATTGGTACCAGACTTGTCTGGGAGGATAGCAGTACTAGTTTAATAGATCGGTAGACCACCGCGAGTCATTGTAAAGGCCACATATGCATTCAGTCATCTCAATCGATTCCTAATGAATTCGAATTCATGGGGCATCCCTCAGGGATTCATCAACGCCAAGAGCTTTAGAGAGCTTTCAGTTACTTACATTTGAGAGTTGAAGGCCATGGCACTTGTGCTAGTGAAAATGATAGAGAGCAGCTTAAATATTGGTAGGATGGTGCAATTTTCGAATTAGTTTATAATATATAAGAGAATGTCGCTCGCCTCGATATTGGGTTTTGATGGTGTTTAAAAGGTTTTCTTAATCTCATTTAGAATAGTCGTGCCTTGTTTTCCCGTTATCGTCAGTATAATCCGAAACCGAAGCCGTGGGCAAGAAAGGTTTGCTATGTGCAGCTTGACATTAAAATGTCTTCAGTTTCTACTGCTTTTACAGTTACACTTTGTAGATAAGAGGCCAGCAGCCACAGAAAGTTCCGCTTGGTAAAAGGAAGTCTTCGGGTCGATTTAGTGTTCCGGTGTCGTCATCTAGCACTGCACAAGTTTGTAAAGCTGAAGATACACCACATAGTGGTAGGTTTCCTCTGAACTTCAGCATTCTTTTGTATGATTGTTTAACTCGCTTACTCTAAATTTCTTCTTTTTACCAGTAGTATTGGCTTGTATTATAGACGATCAAAAGCCTGGTAGAATTCGCAGTTCTCCAGAAAAGCCTGGAAGAATCTGCACATCTCCTGAGAAGCCCGATATTTCTGTGCTTAAAATCATTTCGCCTAAAAATAGTACTAAGCAGCTGCGTAAACTCCAACCAGGTAGTAGTGACGCCAAAACAAAGAAAGTACGGCCGTCGTCAAGCTCGGGTGGGACATTTTCTTCTTATTTTCATACCGATGACCGTTGTCGTTTTCATTTATAATCTCTGTTTGCGTATTTCTTGACCCAATGTAGCTCTATAATAAGTGTGTAATACTGTTCTGTTTCATGTAAGGTGTGAGAAGGAACATGAGCTACGTACCATTTGGAGCCGGGATGCCTCGAGGTGGATATGCAATGATGCGTGGAGGTCGTAATGGACGAAGTTATGGTCGTAGATACATTATGAAGCCTAATAATAATCCTATGGACATTCCAGTAAGTATAGTTGTTACTGAAATTTCCTAGTCATTAATCGGTTTTTAACCTACGAATATCCTAGGTTGAAAAACATTTTTAAGCACAGTATACTTATTTCTTTAGTTTGCACCACTTCCTGATGATTCTCCGGCCATTACTTTATCTATTGATCCTGACAATTTCATCTGTTTCCACGGGTTTTCTAGCATTTTCACAACACAGCACACCGTCAGTACAGCAATTTATTAGTTTCTTGGCTTAAATTTAGTCCTTTATCTTAATGGGACAGTTTTTCAGTTTCCAGTGCTGATTGAAGGAAAAATTTACGAAAGTGGAGACCATTATTACCAAATTCAAAAAGTACACGACCTCTGTGGGACCGTCAGTGATAGACTAACTGAAACAGGTCTTCATTTTCTATAGTTGGTTTAAATAGATAAATAAATAAATAAATAAATATCACTCATTTAACCAAGTTTTTCAGTTAGAGATGATCAAGGTCGCCGACTTGATGGTAAAGTTGGCTTCAACGAACGTAGGGACAAAAGTTTCAGTCAAATTGCAAAGGAAGTAATTCGATTGAATAATGTGCGTTTTGCTATTGTTAACTATAATCTGTCAACGTTGAGAAACAGTTTGTAGATTTGTATGAACGTATATACACACGTATATATGTGTATGTATGTATATGTGCATATATACATATATATATATAAACATATGTATATATACGTACATATGTATAAAAAAAAACGTGGTCATTGGTTCGATCAGGCGCCCAGTACTGACCAATCCCTCCATACCTGCGGACTCGGAAAATTCCTACCAGTCTTATGAGAGGGTAGCAGCACTGACTTGGTATATCTATAGACTTCCGTAAGTCATTATGTGTAGACCACATATGCATTCACTTACCTCTAGCGATGCTTATTGAAGTCGATTGTATGGTGCATCCCTCAGCGATCAACGCCAAAAGCTTTGTCTATTATTTGTATATAAATTTTCTTATATTTATATCCGTACATTTATATATGTATATATATATATTATACATATGTATATATATATATATTATATATGTATTTACTGCTGCAACTCATTATGCAATACAGTGTCGTTCCTTATCATAGGTTATGATGAAGATTTCCTTGTTGTCGAACTGCGACTTACAGCGATAGGTTCCAATACTAGTTTAACGGCTCAAGCTAAGTAGTTTAAGTCACCATCCAGAATCCAACTTATAATACGCTTGTGCCGTGGCAGAACAGCTTTCCATTGCGTCGCTTCCTTCAAAAGCGACCAAAGTGGAGAAGCCATACGAAAAATGTGAATTCTTTCAAGTTCCTTAGGCGAGCGGAGCCCTCTGAACCGACACACGACAGCAACAAACAGAGACTGTTGAGTGATCGAGTTACTCAGTAATTTAAGGTGTCGCAAGTGAATCTGCTGATAACGATGTAGGTCTTGTCAAAGAATCGTATAGATCTTATCACTATTTCCTTTTGAAGTATTCGTGATATACTCATTTGTCTGTAACTGTAGGTAGCTTTGGCAGCATTTGGATTTGCTGGGACTATACAATCTCCTTTACTGTATATTTGATAGCGTTTACAACCTTGTGGCATTTAGATTCCGACTCAAGTTAACTTCTGCATGTATGTTGTGCAGACCGCCTATCGCGGATTTATATGAGCTCGTTTTCTTGCCGGTCGTTCATTTTGCCACACATGGGTTTTTTGCTCTTAATTTTTATACTCATACGATAGCTCATTCAATACAACGCTGATGAAGGTTTAAAACCTCCGCTGTATATCACCGTTAGACTCCTAGAAACCAGAGAAGTCATAGCCATAATCAACATTGATATCGGAACGACGTTTTCGTGCCAGATAAAGTTTTGGGAGGCAGTAACTGTTTACGAATTGGTACGTAGTACTTTTTCAGGTGGATAAAAAGAAGGTTGATGAATGGAGATACTCCAAAGGCTTGGAAATTATGCAGAAGGTGCTTCTTGCTAAGGTAATCGCTCCAATGTTTGCGAGATGTAAGTGTGTGGGGACTAACTGTGCTTGAATGCAATGTTTATTTGTTAACATTGAAGTAAGTGTTTTCTAGGTCTCACAGTCCGCGATGCTTCGTCAGGCTTTATCGGAAAGTGGTAGGAAAATCCTGGTTCATGCTTTTCCCGGCGATAGTATATATGGCGCAGGGTAGAGGCTATTGTTTTTGCTTAGTTCATTGGTTGGGAAACTAAATAGATTAGTTTTACTTTTCTTGTACTAAATATTAGTTGCTTTTTCTAGGTGTAGGCATGCACAAGTGAGGAAATGGTGTGAAAGTATGAAGGCAAACGGTGCTACCATTATTAGGGTGAGGGTTTATATCCTCTTTTCTTTATGGTGTTGTAGTTGTTTCTATGCTGTATATTTCAGTCTTTTCTTAGGTTAGTAAAATATGGCTTTCTAGATCCCAGCTACATTTCCGTTGACCACCGAATCTGTTGTTAACTGTCCAAACTTTGCACAGGGTCGGAATGTGCTCGGCGTTATTCTCATGCAGCTTAGGTCTGTAGTGTAAACTTTTCTTTATCGAAGTACGTTACACGCTTTAACTCTTCGTTTCTACCTCATGTTGATATTCGTGTTAGTTTGCTACATTTGTTATTGGGAAACATTTAACTAAAATTAATAGTGTCGTTTACAGTTTTTGACGCCATGTCAGTACCACAGTTGATGTTTCGTCTTCGTCACTAACTTAATTTATAACTGAGAAAACTTTGAACAAGAAGTAGTACTTGTTTTTAGAGAAATGCTGCGCGAGAACAAAGTGCCGATCGTAGACCTGGGTTCCGTGTTCGACACTCTTCGTATCGGATCAAACAATGTTGATGCTACCATGGATGACCAGGTTTGCGAATCTTACCACCAGCCGTGAATTATTGCTTCGAAATTTCGAATATTAGTTATTGGTGCCTTTTTTGTTGATATTTACAAAGAGTGATTCAAAAGCACTGTCTGTACCTTTATCTCGTTAAAGGATTGCGGGGATGGCTTTGCAATCGGTGGCGGAAGTATTCAAGCGAAGATCGGTGGTGGTAAAACCAAAACGTGACTTACACATGCTCAGCAGCATATTTTCCGAGGCTTGCTTTCTTCGTTGTGTTTCGTTTTGTTAATAACTTGCTATTACCATTTTTCGGTTGATCAACTGGTTTTGTAGTGTTATTATTTGACCTTTATATTAGTTAGCTATGTATGAATTTCGACAAATTTTCAAGCTTAGTGATTTTTGGATTGTTTGAATTTTTGCTATTAAAAGTCATATCGTCTTTCACTGAGAGATCGCATAATTATACTGTACAACCGATTTCTTACTTACTAAGGACACGTTTCTGCGAGCGTTTAAGATCCAGAATTGGTCCGCAGCTGCAATGACAGCTGATTTATTTACCCCAAAACAATCCTATTGCCAATCTGTTCTCAACTTTTTTTTTAAACGTAAAACTACAGGTGTTGAGAATACCGGTTACATTGCGGTAGACGTTAATCACCATGGTTGGACAGCATTCCTATGTGCACAGTAAGATGCTAAATGGATCGTTGAGTCAGGGATGCTGGCATGGATTACCTCGATTCTACGACATCGTTTTTCGAGAATGCCATCATTGATTTCAGTGGAGGGACCTGTAAAAGTACCATTTCAGAAAGTTATTCGACCTCTGTCACATATAAAATGCTAAAACAAAGCTGGCATTAATGGGAGACGACTAAACGATGTTTGTTTCACTTACGATACTTATATAATCAAGCCTCCCAACGGTTTACTGCCTCATCGTGACCAGGAGGTGTTCCTGGATGTCGGACAGTGATGTATAGCAGAAGATTCATCTCCTGGTAAAGTCTCCCAAGCTGAAAAGGAGTTCGGAGTTTTCATCAGGAAGCCTAACTAAGAGTAAACCAATACCAGGATCTGCCGCCGTCCTGGTATTAAAATCGCAGGGTGGGAAATTCCCCTCTGATAAGGGCTGCGACTGCCTGCGGTGGTGAGGTGAAGACCTGGAGCAAACTTTGGCCAGGCTGACATCGGGACTCCAGGGAACCATAATGGGTTAACCAGCAAATCTCCGAAAAATGGAGATTATGCTGGGGCTAGGCAACCAGTGAGGGCGGGCCATTCAAGTATCAAGTAATCAAACCTCTGTTATATACCTTCTGTACCTTTCTTTTTATATATTTTGTAACACTTCTCATACTGAAAGATTGGTGGCAATCCCAGACAGCACGTTTCAGTAGGTTTTTGTAGAGGTTAACAGAATAGGTACTTACTTGAAAGTGGAGAAGACAAAATGGAACTCAGCTTCTGCAGGTTTATCGTTACCATAGTTCATCTTACGGTGATATAAATCGAAGAAACTTGGAGATGATAGAGAATTTAAAGTGAGAATACCATTACAACCATTATCCAGAAGCTCTAATAGATAATTGTGCAGTATCGACTCTCTTTCATTAATCACTAAATAGATGTACAGTGTAGTTAACTAAGGGGCTGGTGCACTCTGGGCATTGTGGTAGTGATGCCCTTCATCACGAGAATGGTGCCGGTTCGATTTCGCCACGAGCCAACTGAGCCTATCATCCCTCCTCGGTCGGGAAATTCGTACCGGAGTTGTATGAGAAAGAAATAACTCTCTGCAACCCAGTTGGGAGCGCTCCCAACCGTCTATCTCAGGATCCCAGGAAGAATTGTTCCGCCAGCATTCTACAACATTCAAGGTGAAATGGAATTCCTCAAGCAGCAACCGAAGCCACATGTTAAGCTGGAAGATCTTCGTGGACAATCGATGCGAGGAAACGAATCGAATGAGAGGAGTGCTGGGATCCACACAGCAGATGTGAAGACGGGTCAAATTTTAAAAAAAAACTTAACTACTAGCAGTAGTCATGGTCGTCTTAAATGCAACTGAATTGCATGGCGATAAATCTGCCTGAAATTGTGAAAAATCGTTTTATTGTATGTACTGATGATTCAGAGATGATCTAGAATAACTGATTGATTACCTTAAAGAAAAAGTGTGCACCTTTCTTTCTTGTCAGTGGCGTTAGAAGGTGGGGCTAATGTTATGAAGTGGTAAGTTCCCAGGTGGGACAAATAGTAGTACCGAGCCTAAATAGAATATCCTCAATGTATTGACGCTGTGGAGTGTTTTACGTTTTATTTTTTGCCTATTATATTTTTCACGGCAAGTTACTAAGCGAAATACAACCACAGTGTTGCTGTGGCTGTGGAGTGTGTTTCTTTTTCTGCATCGACATCGCAGAAGAAGTTCCTTCTAAGTCCAATCGCTACGTTTTTTTTTTCAGGAGATGCATTGTACTAAGATTCTCGCGATCAGCGTTTAGAAAACACACTAAATAGGTCAACATTCGTAAGTTAGATAACATATCGTTCATTCCTGCAAGGAAAATATAAAATGTATCTACGTGGAGTCGCCTGTCATACATCAACCCACTATAGATCACTTCGATGCATACGAGATCTCATCACAGCTCCATTCCATCCACAACCACGATCTTAAATGAACATTGTTGCTATCATTTGTTATTTTTGTTTCACTATGCGTAGCACCTGGTAAAAGCTGTACATATGTCTTTTGTGGTCGTTCAAATGCTAATTCGTTTTCGGCGACTTCAGTGCCAGAATAGAATAGAAATATCAAGGAGAGTGAACATAATGTCAGAAAAATGGGAATAGGAAGCCGAATTGGGAAGTACGACTTCAAGCGTTTTGGAGCTGCCTTCTGATGCACAATTGCTCAGTGGAAATTTACTATTATTGAGAAAAAAAAATACCACCACTGTAGATTGGAAATGGTCTGATGACATGAGGTGAAGTCATTCACATCAGGAGATATGTATATTTGAGATCACGGTCCAATGTTCTGATACAATATTTCTGGACTTCACATGGTCGTTGTGTCCCTTACAAAGATTGCACCCAGCTATGTTTGTAGAATCCGGGAAAAAAGCTGTTCGTGAAAGAAAAAATGTGTTGGAGCAAAGATTTCAAGCAGAGTTATATGCACGCATGACTGTTAAATCGACGAAAATCTAAAAGAGCACCGCAAGGAGCTCGTTGAACGCTCCAAAACTGCCGATTACGCCACCTCTATGTCAGGGAGTGCATCTCCACTACCACTAAGAAGTTACTCGAGAGAAGACGTCTGGCAACACTAATAATAATATGTATTCTTTCTTTGATCAGCTTACACGAGGTTGATAATAATATTTATTATCAACCTCGTCTAAGCTCATCGAAGAAAGAATACATATTGATTAAGCACACTGAGGTTCAAGGAAAGTCGGTTTCGAAATACTAATAATAATATAAATGTTTCAACACTAGGACGTTTGCTAGTTTTGTTTAAGCTACTGATGTCAACAGAAAGCTGAAATGAATCTAATGGTCGACATTTGCAAGATTTCATAAGTTTCTCTGCATGAAACTATCTGTTGTTACAGGTATATTTCACTCTGCAACTCTATTGTAACTCAGTTATAACTAGACCAGAGCCGTATTTTAGGTTTGATATATATATCGATGTTCAAGGAAAAGCACCCCCGTTGGAGTGATCTCGTTGACCCGTCAAGACTCATTTCATGTATGGACGAATTCCAAATGAATTTCTTCATTTCATGCATCTAATTAAAAACAACGATTGTTTCCCACATCCTATCCGGAACATCACAACAATCCACAAAATTAATACGAGACTTATTGAGCATCATTAAATTACGGTACATTTTTCCAAATAGAATCATAGTCATTGCGAAATATGTAGAGCACAAAAGACCTAATAAGAAGCGAAACACAAGAAGGTGAAGTCTACCCATGTTTTTTTGAGCATCTGTTATCCGCATCACCGCTTGTGATAAACTATTTCGAGCGCTTATCAGTTTATAGGTAAGTGCTCAGTGGTCCTTTCCTGTTCGAAAAACACGTAGGGCATCTATCTCTCACTTAGGATCTCTGCAAAATTCTGCCATCTACTCGGTAAGTCGTTTTCCATGCATTAACACAGCGCCTGTTCACCTTTTTATTGTTATGGAGCGCATCTGACTTCCAACATCTTCCTATCTACGACAGCTTCTCTGACATTTGATTACCGACGTAAATTCGGAATATAGGTTCCCTCTTTCACCTGTTCATTTGAATGGTACAGTCGATCCTAGCACCATCTTACCAGTCTACTTGATAACACTGGCAGAATTTCCATTGTGGTTCCGTAGCGTCCAGGTGTTCAAGATATACGTCAAGTCTGAAAGAGATATGTAAAGTAGGTGGACGCGTAAATGCATGTCGTTTCTTTTTCCTTCATTACGTACTCATGTTTTATTACGATTATGACTCATTTAACTTTAAAAGTAAGTGCTTCATCATGTTGACTTTTCGATTCTTATTTACAAAGCCAAAGCAATTAGAGCTTTTCTTTTGCGTTGAACACCGAGCTTTCTAAACATACGGCTTCAGAACTCGTAGACCAGGGCCGCCGTAGCTATTCATAACATCCGTGTTAGGAGAACCGAAGGCCTTCGTTAATGTTCAGAGTGAGACACAACTTTTTGGGTATATTAGGACAGGATATGATGAAATTACGTAGATACCATCCATCGTATTCAAAACTGGCACCAAATTAGTCTGAAAAGATGGAAACATTCATTGGCTTGGTGTCAGAGTAGGCCGCCACAAAGCATTTCACTGGATAAATACGGGCCAGGGTAATCTCTACGATAATTGACGAAGTCGAATATGTGGCTTATACTTATAGGATCAATAGCGAATGCTTTATCCTTTGCTATTACGAATACCAATATGATTACATCGCTGTTTCTGATCGCCTAGATTTTACTGTAAATCTCGTCTGATACGGTAGTGCGTTATTGGCTTAGTCATATTTTCGCCTCAGTTACAGTAATACATTTAAGCAAGTTTGTGTAAAGAAACTTTCTCCAAAAGCACTTTAATTAGTCACCAATTGTCCTCAAATCCGATTTAACTTTTGGACTTCTGTGGAGTAAAAAACCAGAACCTCCGTGATTCAAGCATCTTTTAATTTGCGTTACGTCTTCGTTCAGTCGAATTCTTGCATGGTAAATAAATGAAGATTTATTTCGAGCAAACGATGTCGTAAATGTCGTGATTAAATCAAATGAATATAAATCGTTCATCCATGAAGATGTACTGATTTCGTGAAGAATGTGTATCTGTTACCAGGTAACAGCGTGTCTAAGAATCGGTTCCATCTATTTCGATTCCGATATGAATACACATTTGTGAACAACCGATTTTTCATTTAACCACGACATGGAGACGCTCAGCAAATATGGAGATTTAAAGATGGAAAATTTTTATGGAGATGCTCAGCAAATAAAGTTTTTATTCTGTATCTTTAAATTGGCATATCCCATCTCAGAATAAACTATGTTAGTCGAAAGAGGGACCATTGAAATCTACACGTTTTTGGAGACGAGAAACAAGAATGGAATTATTTCAATTGAATGGAGTTCTGAAATTCTGGAGGCAACAAAATCGTTGAAGACAGCTTTGAACACTTGGTCTCTGAAGCATTTTTCGTGCACGAACTTATCAAGATGCTAGAAGAAGCGGCCAGATGTATAGCCAATATGGTGGATGAGGAAACGAAACTCATTCGATTATCGCAGCGTCGGTAGTGCGACGTGTTGCTCTGCGTTATCATGGCGAAGTACTGATTCCTCTCTGTTGACCACTAATGTGCCCAAGCGTTGAATTTTCATGGACATCTCGTCGAAGTTCTGGATATGCTTCTCCGCCGTAATTGTTTCGTGCGGACCAAGCAAGCTATGATGGTTGAAATCAGCGGCAGAATAACAAACACTGCATCACCTTCTTTCGGTTCAGCTTCGGCTTTGGGATATTCTTCGGAGCTTCATCGCAGCCCAACTATTGAGCCTATCGTTATTGGTTATCACAGAGCAATCATTTGCCTTCACAGCTCAAAATACTGTCGAGAAACTAGTCGTTCTGGTTGTGAAAAATGGGCGCAGACTATAAAACAGCTACTTTCTTTGATACTCATTCAATTCGGCATCCATTTATCGGGTTTCTTCGACTTTCCAGTTTTCCTCAACTGCTCTCAAACATTTTAGGCGCTTACATCGAGTTTTTGAGGAACTTTTGGAACAGTTGTGCTTATATTCCTCCCAACGGTTTACCACCTCATCGTGGCTGAGAGGTGTTCCCTGGGTGTTGGCCTGCGATGTACAGCGGGAGAATTCGTACTCCCGGCAGTCTCCCAAGCTGAGAAGGAGGACGGCGTTTCTATCAGAAAGCCTAGCTAAGAGTAAACCAATACCAAGATCCGCCACCTTCTTGATATCAAAATCGCATAATGGTAAATCTTCCTCTGATCCACAAGGGCTACGAATGCTCGTGGTGTTGGGGACCTAGGGCAGACTTTGGCCAGGCTGACCTCGGGATTCCAGAGAACCACAATGGCTTAACCAGCAAATCTCCGATAAATAGTAATTATCTCGCACAATCAGTGAGTACGGGCCATTAAAGTGTCAAGTGTCAAATGTGCTTGTCTTTGCTTCCAACAAAGCCTTGAATTCACTGACGTCATCAGGAGAAGGACGTCCACGAAATTCTCCATCAACAAGGTCTCACAACGACATTTTTACACCCAACATTGAGCTATGCATTCATTAATACTTTCCTATGACCATGCATCATTAATGTTTCTAGCCCTTTGCATGTACTACGTTCGTGTTTGAATTCATAGACGTTGACTTGTCGAAATTTCTATTTTCACATTTGAAAACTGAACATCTAACCATTTCCCAAAACCAGCTTCCTATTAAACTCGGCATTCACCAGATAATTCCCTGATTTGCTGATGAGATATTTAACCCCTTATTCACAAAATACCTAACGTTTTTGCGTATTTCGCCTTTTTCAGAACCGCTTTCTATGAGTCTTCCACTGAGTATTTCACGTAGAGACAAACTAATCTTACCTTTAAAATTTAGCAAAGAATGTAGTTTATTTTCGGTTGATCTGCAAAGTAAGAGCACAAAGTAAGATCTGCATTGCTATTATATACATAAAAAAGCTAAAAAGCTCTCGGCGTTGATCAATCTCTGAGGAATGCGCCATGCATTCGATTTCATTAAGTATCGTTGGAGGTGACTGAATGCATATGTGGCCTTTACAATGACTCGCGGTGGCCTGCCGATGTATCGAGCCAGTGCTGCTATCCTCCCAGACAAGTCTGGTACCAATTTGCCGACCCCGGAGGGATGGAAGGCTTGGTGGGCCATGGGCGCAGGGATCGTTCCCACGGGCGTGTCGCAGTAGCGCCTCCAACCACTGCGCCACGCGCGCCCTTTTATTATTATTATTTGTATATATATACTTAGTTGATACTTGATACTTGAACGGCCTGTCCTCACTAGTTGTACGGACCCCAGCATAATCTCCATTTTGTTGGTTAAGCCACTGTGGCTCCCTGGATTCCCGAAGTCAATCTGGCCAAAGGCTGCCCCACGTCTGCACCACCACAGACAGTCGCAGCCCTTATGGATCAAAGGGAGTTTTGCCACCATGCGACTTTGATACCAAGGCGGTGGTCGATCCTGGTATTGGTTTACTGTTAGTCAGGTTTCCTGATGGAAACGCCGGACCTCTCAGCTTAAGAGACACTGCCAGAGGGATGAATCCCATGCTGTACAATGCAGCCCGGCACCCAGGAACGCCTTCCAGCCACGATGAAGCGGTAAATCGTTGAAAGGATATATATATATATATATATATATATACGTATATACATATATATAAACTATATAAATATATATATACGTATACATATAGCTCTCGGCGTTGATCAACCCCTTAGGGATACGGCATGCATTCGACTTCATTAAGCATCATTGGAGGTTACTGAATGCATATATGGCCTTTACAATGACTCGCAGTGGCCTAATGATGTATCGAGCTAGTGCTGCTATCCTCTCAGATAATTCTGGTACCAGTTTGCCGAACTCGTAGGGATGGAAGGCTTGCTGGACCATAGGCGCGGGGATCGATTAAACGTGTGTTGCAGTGCGCCTCCGACTACTGGGCCACACGCGCCCTTAAAAGTACAGCATAGAAGAAAAATTATTTCTAAAACGACTTATTCTGGTTCCCGATCAGCTTAACATAGATTGTCCATTCATCGAGATTCGTTTCATTACCTCCTAGTGTTGCAGTACTTACATGAGCTGTTACAAAAGCTTTTCTTGTCTCACGTTGTGGCACCTTTCCTACACAGAATTTTGTTTAATACTACGACGTATATTCATCCTGTGAAACAACTGCTGTGACCATTCAACTCGAATCGCTGGAAATCTGAAGCAGAAGGGGATGGAGCTGAAACGATATCTGTGGTAAACATTTATCTAATAAAAAGAATTAAATCAGAAAGTCATCATCAAAGGATCATTGTTATCAAGAACCCCATCTTGTATCAAAAAGCATCGATGGACGACGTTGCCTCACTGAAGAGGATTCAACTCGATACGACGGCGAAGACACCACATCGAGAGTATGAACGACTCTGGACCATCGATTCGGATTGTCGGCTCTGAGGAACGCGAACGGGGGGTTAAATGCAAAACAGGAAGATAACCAACTCAATGGTCAGAGTTCTTCACGAAAAGCCTGGAAGAAAGATATGATGCTCGACGAGTCCCTAAAGCAAGCGGAACCCACTGGGCTGCTCTTGCACGCTAAAGGGAGGAATGGAAGATTTACTGGCGCCCGCTCGAGTCACTCGACGATCAACGGGACTACCAGTGATACAGGGGACAGGTGAGGAACGCGAAGACATTGAAACGTTAAAAGCCGAATAAAAGTTGCATAACAACCTCGTCTGAGCCGAACAATGCAAAGAAATTTCCTGATTATTCTTGTCGAGGTTAAGTGAAAATGGTTTATTAAGGTATATCAAAAGAAATTCGTCTCTGAAACTGCCAAGCATAATCCTTCGACGTTATCACTTTTGGCAAAGATTTTTGAGAACATGGGCTTTTTGCAACTATCTCTTCGAAACAAAATGGTGTACCTTAACCGTTTTTGTTTACTGCCTACTCTTTTTAATGGCAGCGTATATTGCGAAATATAACTTTAATGAAGCTGAGATATTCGCAAAACTCTGGACCGCAGGTGTCTATGGGGGGGAACGAACGCGCTAATGTCCTTTCCGGGGAGTAACGCGCTCACCACCACACCATGCGGGTCCTTCGTTTCGCATGTCTCTCAGCTAGTTGTATAACTTTGTGGTGAGCGCTTTGTGGTATTACTCCCCGGAAAGGACAATAGCGCGTTCGTTCCCCACCATGGACACCTGCGGTGCAGAGTTTTGCAAATATATCAGCTTCATTAAAGTTATAGATCTAGCTGAGAGACAGGCAAAACGAAGGACCCGCATGGTGTGGTGGTGAGCGCGTTACTCCCCGGAAAGGACATTAGCGCGTTCGTTCCCCACCATAGACACCTGCGGTCCAGAGTTTTGCGAATATCTCAGCTTCATTAAAGTTATATTTCGCAATATACCCTGCCATTAAAAAGAGTAGGCAGTAAACAAAAACGGTTAAGATTGTGATTACAACTAAAGCCTCAGCTTAACTGGGTTCATTGGCGATTTGTGCTTCCCAGATCAATCCCGCTGTTGAGTGATTGCTGATGGCAAAAGATCGATAGAACTAGCTGAGAAACAGGCGAAACGAAGGACCCGCATGGTGTGGTGGTGAGCACGTTACTCCCCGGAAAGGACAATAGCGCGGTCGTTCCCCACCACAGACACCTGCGGTCCATAGTTTTGCAAATATCTCAGCTTTATTAAAATGGTATACCATTGAAGCGCAGCTCATGCCACTGTCCTACACTTGTTCCTGATGACACAACAATCCGTTTTAGGATCCTACAAGCTAATATTTGAGAAACAATGCCACCAACGTTAGAACAGAATGGCAGCAATCGTTCTATTCATACGCGCATAGCTCTCGACGCATTCATTCAATAGTCTGATGAAAGAATTATCTTAATACTACGCGTCCTATGATTGTCAGCTCGTAATAGCTGAATGTGCGATGGAGTGATTATAAAACAAACTGATATGAAGGTGCTGAGCGGAATTCGAAAACATCAAAGCAGTGGGGAATTGATTATTTCCGAGATCATGCTACCTTCTCGAGGACGTCTGCAGGGTCATTCTTAGAGGTTTCTTGCAACACACAGGAGACCGATAGCTAGTTCGATCCCGCACCTTGGCTTCACGATCCCTCTGGAGTCTATAAAGTGCTACGAGTTGTTTCTTGGATTGTGTAGGCTAAATATGCATCTAGTGACCCCTAGGCCACTACAAATGGATTCGAATGCATGATATATCCTTTATGGATTATTCAGTACCCAATGGTTTTTCCTTTCGTCCTTCACTGCTTTCCTTCGTTTGCTCGTTTTTCCAATAATAGCAACTTATTAAGCTGCAATTGTTATGAGTACCGAAATATGCATGTCAAGTGCTAGGTTTATGACCCATTCAACCCGTAAACCATTCTGGCGTAAGTGTCCTAAATATTTAATATGTCTATTACTTTTTTACGGTAATGCATTTTATGGAATACAACCATAAAAATGTTGAGATATGAGGAAAATTCATGACCTCAGTTGAGCTTCGAAACCGTGATTACCCTTTCCGGGATTCGAATCCCTACCAGTTCCTAGTTTTGCCTGCATCTCAGCATCCTACCAAAAACTGTTTCGTGATTTGTATGCTTGATGACCAAAAGCGTGCCAGCGTGTTCTGCTACCCTCTTCACTTCCTTGGTCGTGCAGCTGACTTAGTGACTTGGCTCCGAGAAGCGTAGAAAATGTTTTTTGTCAATTCCTTCTTTTTCCAAATATCCACTTATCGTGGGGGAAAATGGAAATCGAATCATTCCAATCCCTCCGCAAATCCTATGTGTAAGCTGAGACACCAAGGCAATGGAATCACGCTCTTTGCGTAATGAAAGAGATTGCCACTGTAGATCGCGCTTCGACAAACAGAAAAATCTCCAGCGTCGATGAGATGCTAAAGAATTGAGGATATTTAAGAGTAGTAAGGATCAATCGGCTCCAATGGTGGCCTCATATTGTCTAATCTTCAACGTGGACCCTTAACTCATCACTGACCGCTTTTTTCTCACCACAAAACAAATGTGTTTGGTGTACATAATATCTTACCACTCCTTCTTTTTTTTTCTTCATTTTAATTTTCTTCGACTGGATATTCTTCGTAGGTTAGTTCGAGCTCGTAATTTCCAACAAGCGCTTCTGCTCTGCTGGGCATATCTTCGTCATCTACCATTTTAACGTGTTTCATCATTTCCAAAGAAATCGTACAACATGGAGTTGATGTGGTAGACGGTGACAGAAAATGTGTGCAATATATAGTCATTGTTCTTTCCCTAGAAAAAATCAAAGAAATTCGGCACATTTAGTCCTTAGCTTGCTTTTTATTCCGCTTCTTAGACCTTTTCGAAAGGGGGAAAAGAATTTCTGATTACTATTACAATTTCTAAAATTTTACTATTACAATCTAAATTAAAACCAAACACTCCACTAGGCGCGCATAGGATGCAGGAACATAACGGAGAAGATATTGAAGTTGGAGCCACTATCCTCACGCGAGAATAGAGAACATCAGCGCGTCAAACTCTTGAAGCGTTTTGGATCAATTCCAAAAATCCAAAAATAACCGCAAGGAGGAGTGCCTTGTCATCACGCGTGACGTGGCGCCATTCCTCAGGCTACTCCAATGACCTGACACAGGCACAGTCCTCGCCTATGTAGTACTCTGTGCGGCTGCTATCCACCAACTAACTTAGATACTTACAAGAAAGAAACGGTAGCTGTTTAAATGAAGCTGTTTCTTCTGCAAATACAAATTTATTTTTTTGTATTCTTGTTGAGCAAACGCGAGGTGTTATTATTATTTTTTTTATTCACAAATAAGCTGACGTTTCGGCGAACTTCGCCTTCTTCAGAGCCTGGAAAGGTCAGGTTGACAGCAATCTACTCGGTCAAACGCCTCCATAAGTATGTCTCACCAAACGCGGTTGGTCTCCACTAGACATACTCAGTGGAAGCCTCATAGAAAGCGGTGGGTGCGCAAAGTTGTGTTCATTGTGGTTGAAATCTTGGTTTAGCGTTTTCTTTGTTTGGTTATGGAGGCGTTTGACCGAGTAGATTGCTGTCAACTTGACCTTTCCAGGCTCTGAAGAAGGCGAAGTTCGCCGAAACGTCAGCTTATTTGTGAATAAAGAATAGTAATAACACCTCGCGTTTGTTTAACAAGAATACAAAGAATTACTTGATCAATGCCGAGGTTAATAGAAAGTCGGTCGTGGAAGTTACAAATTTATTTGTTAAGTTTTATCTGTTGAGGTTATGAAAGTGTTTGACTGAATAGATCGCATTTCAATTTGACCTTTCCAGGCTCTGAAGAAGGCGAAACCGCCGAAATGTTAGCTACTGTATCCTAATAAATTCTATAATAACAACCTCGTGTCTCCTTATTGAAGAAAAACATCGAATTACCAATCAATGCTGAGGTTAACGGAAAGTCCGTCTTGGGAACTGTTACAATTTCAGTGAGCAGGATAATTTTGTTGAGAAGAATTCTGCATAGATCATATGCCCTTCTTGTTCAAGCGCAAGTGATTTAGCCGTCTACTGCAACGTAATTTCGTGTGAAGCCCACCTACGTCAACTCGCTGGGCTTCACGTAATGTTCTTGGCATTGACGATAGAATAGGCTTTAATGAAGTTTTTTTTTGTAGCGCACTTATTAAATGAATCTGAAAGTAATTAAGAAGACTCCTTCGGACGTCCCTCTTGAGGAAGGTGACTAAGATGACGATTACAGCGTGATGTCCTGAACTTGTCATAGGTCCTCTCCTTTTGAAGAAATGCTTTACAGATCATTTCATTTTGAAGAAGTTTCCTAATATGAGCTATATGAAGTGCATGTAGATGGTTTCATCCTACCATTATGCAAGGAAAAGATTCTGCCAAAAAATCTTGCCATTCACAATTCATCTTTTTTTTTGGTTTTGTGAGAATATTTCTCCAGCCTGTAGTTGAATTGGATCTTCGCGCCGCGTAGACCTGATGTGATCAACTACCAAAAAATATAACTCAAAAGACCGACTTTCTATAAACCTCAGCATAGATAGCTGATATATTTATTTATATGACCATATAAATTGACCTTCTTTAGCTGATGCGAGGTTGGTATAGGTCTTCATTGTCGTTGTCATTATTGTTGGTGTTGTTGATCGATGGCTGACGTTTCGGCGATATCGCCTTCCTCAGAGCCTGGACGTATTTTATACTAGAATACTTTAATTATTCGGTGGAAAAAAGGCTGAATTGTTAATGAAGATTGAAATTTTTAAATGGATGATGGGTTAGGATGCTACGTTCAAATGTACGCCTACACCATATAGAACAGAAAGGTTACTCACCGTGATGTTACGAGTGGGACTCGCCCATACGTTGTTCACGTGGGGTCGCGAGCTAGACACACCCCGGGGTCAAAATATCATTTTCAAATAAGACATCAGGTCACGTGTGATAATGAGGCATTCGTCTTTCCGGTTTGTCTTTGGATTTTTGAAATTCATCCAAAACGCCTCAAGGGTTTTGCGCGTTGATGTTTTCGATTCCTGCGCTAGGATCCGCACAGTCACTTCAAGATCATCGCCGTTGTGCTCTGGTGTCCTATGCGTACCTAGAGGAGTGTTTTGTTTATAAGATCATTTAAATAAACATATCAGCTATCTATGCTGAGGTTTATAGAAAGTCGGTCTTTTGAGTTCCCAAAAGATAGTACCATGATGACGTAATCGTTCGCTAGTTTGCATGTAGAATGACAACACTGTTTTTTCTTAGAAATTGAGCTTGCACTGAGGTAACGTTTGCTAGAGATAAGTCCGTCATGAAACGGTTGTGTTCTCGTTTCAGTTCCCCACGCGATGCAATTTTTTCTTAATATAAATCTGACATTTCTGGCATTCTTTTTTGTTTTTACCTTCACTCACCTTTCCTATTTCGTAATAGGAGTTCTCGTGAAAAAAGTTTCACAATTTTCTGCAGCTGATCATTCTCTTAGATTAATCACAAAAGGTATCTATTTCCTTTTCGTCAGCTGCATAGATAGGTGAGTAGAAGGTCATGGTATTGGTGTTATTTCGATGTAGAAGTTGAATGAAGGTTTCCAGATGGTGTGATAAGACTTTACATGAGTGATAATGATGAATAATAGATGATCTTGCAGTAAAGCTTTCGCCGTCGACGCTACGTGAAAGAGTCTTCAGTCCATGGATAACAGTAATCTTCAATCAAGATGGTTCACCAGTATCTAGCATTAGGGCTGATTAGACCCATGGGTAGTTCTCCTAGTCACGCGCAGTTAGACGTGCAGACTTTTCTTGGGGATGACTCCGAACCGCTTCCATGTACTTCCTATTCATCTGTTTGCTAAATTTCACCTAAATCTGTATGTCGGGTACCATCTGGATGTACACAAGCATCCGTCCACATTCATGTATGAATATGTCTAGGCGAAAAGGAAAGGTGTAAGTAATTCAGCACTGTGGGGAAATGTCTGGCGCATATAATTAATGAAGAATTCATGAAGACAAAAAGCAGGAAGAGCTCCTTCGTTAGTTTTTGCCCATCTAAGGGGAATAGAAGTACAATGTGCGCTTCATTACGTCACCATTTACCGTCAATGCCTTTATTGAATAAAGTACATTCGCTATAAGATTTATGTTTAGTCCAGGAAATGCGCTCGTAAATGTATAGTTTCTAATGAAGTTATAAGTACATGAAGTGCATGATTAATTCAGCCAGTATTTCCACCTCTGGCCGTTGTCTTAATGGAGTGCGACGTTGTTCTTCAAATAATCATCTAAGTAACCTCATTGAAACAGTTGTGGGCTTTGATTATCCTAAAGTTTTAGCTAATATTTCATAATCTTTCGTACAGAAAACGGTGAATATTCTGGTTTCCTCAAACATCTACGTTTATGATTTACCTGGTTATTGGGACAAATTCTGTGCGATTCCTCAGCCTGAATGGGTTTGCCATCTCATACTGCCCGTGAATGGTGAAAAATTATTTACATCGGCAATATTTCCATGTGTAGAGTAGCCGAAGATAAAGAGAAGGTAGACTGCATTTGGAGACCTATCTGGGAAGAAACTCTATCATGGTTTGGAGATATTTGAAAAAGTCTTGGATGTTGCCCTCTGGGGTGCTGCCCATTGTGACATTTCAGCCAACAATAACTATTAAAAAAATCAATAGGATTCGTACCACAAGTGCTATGTTCTAAGAGTCCCTAAAATTTTTTGGGTTAATGGAACCCACAGAGCAGCCCTACTTCGTCGTCGTGACAGTTGTATCTGAAACAAGCCGCTCAAAGCTTTTTTTTTAAATTTTTCGTTATAAAATTTAACTCCTAGCTCATCAATCCTTCTACATCCAGGTCCAAAAGCAGTACAACATACCTCTCGCTTAAAAATATTTCTGTGTGAGCAAAGAAACCGAATAGCACGTCAGAAAGCACTTCGGTCGCTTCCTTTTCATTCATCACAAGTATCTAAAAGAAATAGTAGACAAATAATTGTATAAGAATACAAATACGTGGAAATGTCACACCATGGCGAACGTTTACTTTTTGTCATTTTTAGGTGACGTCATTTATATGCTTTATATGCTGTAAATGAATGTTGTGGAGCATCGCAGTGAAATTTACCAACATCGGATTCTAGCGTTTCAATCGCAGTGAAATTTACCAACATCGGATTCTAGCGTTTCAATCGCAGTGAAATTTACCAACATCGGATTCTAGCGTTTCAATCGCAGTGAAATTTACCAACATCGGATTCTAGCGTTTCAATCGCAGTGAAATTTACCAACATCGGATTCTAGCGTTTCAATCGCAGTGAAATTTACCCGCCTTTTAGAAATCACCAGAAGAACATCTGTTTGAAGGGAAAATCCACGTTGTCATATTCTCACTGAACAATTGCTATCATGTTCTACTTCGTTTTTCCTGTTTCTATTATTACTATTCTGCACATGGTGTGTGTGTGTGTGTGTGTGTGTGTGTGTGTGTGTGTGTGTGTGTGTGTGGGTGGGTGTGGGTGTGGGTTTGGGTGTGGGTGTGGGTGTGGGTGTGTGGGTGTGTGTGTGTGTGTATGTGTATGTATATATATATATATGTGTGTGTGTGCACATATATGTGTGCATGTAGGTGTTTGTGTGTCTCCTGTGTCTGTCCATGTGTGAATATCTGTTTTACGTGTGGTGTGTTTTATGCCTTCTACAACTTATGGCTGTTGCTGTTCGTAAACATTTATGAGCCGACCATGTTTCTGTGGTGGCTCCGCACTACAGTGACCGCGACATATTTTCTTAAAGGTTACACCAGCATCATTAGTTAACGGTTTCCATTAGAAATATGCTAGTCTCGTTAGACTGCTCGCATACTTTTCTGCTTTTGCTTGACATTCGCGGAGGGCTGCTAGTTGCTGCCGTACTTCACCTGTATCGTGATGCTTTAGGTCACTCTGCACGGTAGTTTAGAAGAAAAAGTTTAAGAATGTGGTCATAAATATCTTGCTCTGTACAACGCGAGCTCATCTAGACCGGGCGTGCTTACACATCATAAATAAATGCACATAAATGTTATGTATACACTTATACCTCTTACGTAAAAATGATCTTTTGTACTAACTAAACAATCGCAAGTGAGGATATTTGCTTATTTATTCATTATTCAAGAGGGCGCGTGTGGCGCAGTGGTTGGAGGCGCCACTGCAACACACACGTGGAATCGATCCCTGCGACCATGGCCCACCAAGCCTCCGCCCCTCCGGGGTAAGCAAATTGGTATCAGACTTGTCTGGGAGGATAGCAACACTGGCTCGATACATCGGCAGGCCATCGCGAGTCATTGTAAAGGCCAGATATGAATTCAATCACCTCCAACGATATACTTAATGAAGTCGGATGCATGGCGCATCGCTCAGGGATTGTTCAACGCCGAGAGCTTTATCCTTTTATTCTTTTATTCATTATTCATATGACCCGTTTTCGCACACAGTCCAGATCCCAGAACGTTTTTCGTGCAGCTCATTGTTTTGCATCTATCATCTACCAACGTCTTCCGTTTTTTGTGTGGGTTCAGTTGCTATTCGATTATTGTTTCCTCTTAATGAATGTAGTTCAATATTGGTCGAATCGACCTTTCGCTTAAATCTTGCAGTACTTTAGTAAAGTGACTTTCTTTCAACCTCTGCGTCATTAATCAATATCTCTTTTTCATTATTCAAATCATATGAGGTTGCAATATAACTTTTGTTTTGTTTTGGGACGTTTTGGCATCTTCGTCTCCTTCAGCGCCGTTGATCCGAGTCGGTGGTCCGCAGCCGTTCGTCCTCGCGTTGTTGGTTTTCGTAGTGGTATCGAATCAAATCCTCTTGAGTGGAGCACCACTCGAATGAAGTAATCTGACTCGGCGCTGTTCTTTTATACAGAACGGTTGGTGAATGATTGCCGACTAATAATTGTTTCTGTTCACATCGACAATCTCCATCGCAAGCGGAACCCACTGGGTCATATTTCGACGCGACAAAGAGAAGTTGAAGGATTACTGGAACCATCTGGAGCCACTCGACTTTCAACTGGATGACAGACGATGCAGGTGATCTATAATCCATCGTGCATCAGCTAGTATAAGAATCGCTAGCACAAAGCTCAATTACACTTTACTAACCTGACGAATATCCTCAACGGGTGGACGAACGATTGTGATTCATCGAATTGCATAATCGATTCTAAAGAGAATAAAGGCGCCGAATCGTTAGCAAAACAAATGTTGTAAAATAACCTTGCTTAAGTTGAAGAATGCAAGAAAACATATTGAATCTTGGAAAAATTGTGCTATAACGTTCTCTGGTCTTCACCACAGCCACCCACCGGGCTTTGTGAAGGAGCCTCTTCTAGACAAGCAAGCTACTAATTTGTAGACCTCCGAAGGAAGTGTAGTTTGTAGTTTGGTTGGTTTAAACACGACTCTGCTTTTTATAACATTTCATCTCTAATTTCTGCTCTTCTGTCTTCCTTCCTAGAATATGTTCAGCCTCACCTGTCTTCTTTTTCAAGCCCCAGAAAAATTTTTTTGCTTTATATGATGAATATCATTAATAATAAGCGTAATACATGTTTACTAAGCTTGCACCTTAAGTACCGCACTCTACCCCGCAAGGATTCGTTGATTTTCATCCTCTAAGATATTCTCCATCGAAGCGCAACATTGTAGCAAATTGGCAATACTCTAAATCTCTACAGTAAACAACGTGAGCCGTTGTATTCCTAGGTGAAACAAATTTGTTTTTGCTCATCTTACTATGAATAGCATTCCTCGTTCCTTTATCGTTTTGAATCAGCTTTAACAACTGTTCAGTCCACAAACCTTTGCTATTGGGATAAAAGTCTGTGTGTTCTGAAGAGACAAAATACTTCTAGCCTTCAGAGGTAATCGAATCCTCTAATTTTCCATTCTTCTAAACTTTAGAAGCTCGTTGAGTGTTGAAGATTTTCTTGCTAACTAAGCGTGGAGATGAATGGAAGAGTATTAGTCGATTTGCAAGACGTAAGATGACTAAGTTGGACAATGCAGAATTCTGCATCTCCATTTTCCTTTCCAACTTTTGCAGCGTTGATTGTGCGTCACGGGTCCTGGTTTCGTTATGTAGTAAAATTAGCCCCTTTATTTATCCGGAATTCAAGAAGCTGTAAAAGTTGATTCCATTTGCCGAACATCAAAAAGTGGAGGTAAGCTTCTCCAGATGCAGTTCTGGCTTAATGATGCCTTTCAGCGCTTCATTTTTGTCCAACATTGCCTGGAAGTTCCTCAGTAGTTGTGGAATCCATTTTTTGCTACATGACGCTACTCTGTTGGACGAAACTCATTTCTTCTTTTACACAAAAAAAAATTGCAGGAGAGAGAACGAAATATAGTAGGGCTTAATGCCCAAGCTTCGAATCCGTGCATAAAAAGGGTTCAAATTTGCTTCCGTGCTATTTTCTTTTTAGTGATCCCAAATAACGATGAATTAGTGTTAAAACAAAAACATTGACATGAAAACGTGAACCGAAATTTCCAAATGTGAGGAAAATGTGGAACACATTAAGCTTAAAAAATGATGCTGAAGAAAGAAAAGACACAGCAGAATTCCATATTCCGAAGTTGGTGATTTTATGTGAAGAACCAACCAAACATAAGGATACCCTTCACTTGTCATACGGATCATGCGCATTCACTGAAGCCATTCTATGTTCTAGGGCCAATACAAGGTCCCTTAAGTTGTTAGCCCTTTATCCTGAACATGGAAACATGCTAGGAATATATGTGGTTCATTCATCAACACATGCTAAAATTAAGACGATGACGATTATAGACCGATGCAAGGGCGACATTCAAATTCTCACCAGTTAGTAGCAATCTAATCTATGGTTTAATTCATTTAACTTATTTCAGTCTTTCGTATTCCATGTTTCTTTAGATTTCTTGAATTTCGAGCTCGAGTTTCTGGGAAAAGACGTTCTGTGCCTTTGTTGTTCTTCAAGGAGCTCATCTCCACTTTTACTCATTGACGCATTCCTAATTCAAAAAGCGCCGTATTCGTAACTTTTTCATGTGCTACACTGACCGCACAAAAGTATTAGAATAAATCTAGAACATTTAACCACAATGATGTTGAGATAATTATTAAACTTCGTGTCGCAGGTGTCTAGTTGCCCATGCGGGTGGTGGTGAACGCGTTAGCACCCCCAAAGGCTAGTAGCCCCTTCGTTCCCTGCAGCGGACACCTGCGATCGAGGGTTTTGCAAACATCTCAGCATCATCGTGGTTGTATATCGCATCATATCTTGCCGTGAAAATTTTAGTGCAAAGTCGGAGAGCTTCCCAGCTTTTCCAAAATTATGGTCAATATTTAAAATTGCTTTCCGGGTAGAAATGTTCACTCCAGCAAGCATGGTTTTTCGATTACAAAGCGAGCAGCTTTTATGATTAACAATTTTTCAGTTTTCTTCCAACTTAGTAAGGTATTGTGCAGAAAAATGTACGACTTTGAGCAAACAATTAGGTAATGCTAACAGGTATTCATTAAAGGCGTTTTTGCAATGCCATAGCTACTCTTAAGTGGTTTGCTTACTCACTGTGACAGCAGTGTTCGTGGTGTTGAAGTGTGAGACACAACAAGGCGTTCATCGTGCTGCGCGGTTCCCAAAACTAAAACGGACTTTGACAGTGTCATTCGAATGGTGGCTATGAGTAAGCCCATTCTTCATCAGAGCCCGGTAAAGCGCCTGTGAAGTTCTTATGGATAAAAATAATAAAGTGGGGTGAAATAATGGAAGCTAAAGTTAAAGTAATGTTCAGAAAGCTATTATGCTTTTATATTCAAGCTAACTTGCATACTCTAACCGGTCGGGACACGCTTCCTTCGGATAAGGACTTCAATGTCTCCTGTTCGAATCATTTGATAATGGGACCACAAATGGTAAGGTTGACAACAAAACTCTTTAAATAAACAACTAATCGCTCTTTCCTTTACACTGTTATAACCATTCCGCACTGGAACCCGTTACATTCACTTATTTGGCTCCTGGTTGAATGTAGTGTAATGGTTAGAACTGTCCCACAACACATACATGGTTGTTTGTTCAATCCCAAGGCATCAGCCAATCAAGTCCTCCGTTATTCTGTAGTCTGAAAAACCCCGAGAGTAATTGTACTTACTAGATATGCATTCATTCGCTTCTACGATACCTAATCGAACTGAATACCTGAAACTTTCCTTGAGAAGTGGTTCGTTTCGTTCATGTGGAAAGAGTAAATAGTGATACGACAACGAAGTACAAAGTATTACACATAACGCGAAATGACTACCATCAATGTGGTAGGTTGGCGACCTTCAAAAAATCGTTGCTCTCCATCAAGAACGACTACCATGAGATTAGAGGAAGTGCTCTATATTATCGAAAAAAATCAACTTAAGAACAGTAGACTAAATCATCTAGGGTTCACGAGCAATCGAATCAACCTTTCGATTTTGTGATTTATTATATACTTAAATGAGTCGTCTCCACGTGACGTGCCGGTTTGCGCACGTCCTCCACCCGATTCCTTGTCTTACAATAGTTGTCCGTAAAAGTTAATTACTATGTTCGGCAGCTACTGTAGGAACTGACATTTTCATTGAAGTTATGAGTGGTGGTTGAACATGGCTCACTGGAAGCGTGCCGAGAATGACGTAGTGTTAACAGGTCGTTATCACAAACACTTCCCGACGTTTGTGGAACGGAAGAGAGCTTGTTGCCGTACGAGTTCGATTCTTCTAGAATGACAGCAATTCAAATGACGACGGAGAGCTTTGTAACTAGCTGACTGGCGACTCAACGGTTAGATTACAAGCCGAATCACTAAAAAGTAGTTTCCGGAAATATATGAGATCTTGTGTCTCGGTTGTCTTGTTGTTAAATCAATTTCTCTACATAATTCAAAAGATCAACGCTCTATGAACCTCGGCACAAATCGTTGATTTTTTTTTTCCCCTTCGTCAGAGCACTGCTGTTACGAGTAGGACTCGTACCAAGCTGGCATCTGCTCAACAAGATTAGTTTATAAGATCGTATAAACAAATTTCTCTACGTTACCACTGCGCAGAATCAATCAGATATTCGGCGCACAATCGTAGGGGCTCGTGTGGCGCAGTGGTTGGAGGCGCCACCGCGGCGCGCACGTGAAATGCGCCCATGGCCCACCAAGCCTTCCATTCATCCGGCGTGGTACCAGACTTGTCTGGGAGAATAACAGCATTGGCTCGATACATCGGCAGGCCACGGGGAGTCATTGTAAAGGCCTGGTATGCATTCAATCACCTCCAACGATGCTTAATGAAGTTGAATGCATGGCGCTTGATAAACGCCAAGCGCCTTAGAGCGCAGCGGTAAAAAAAAAAGAAAGCTCCAAAGCTTCCTTTTTTACCACTGCGCAGCGAAGTACCTCGTTATTCGTCGCAGATATGTTCTATTTGAAAAAGTCCATCACTGATGGTTTCTTCGGTACTGCTGAGATGTTGAACTGACACATTTGAAGGTGACAGCTTGGTTCCACAGTACCAAATCCTTATCGAACCCATTTCACTTAATGGTAAAGGTTTTAGGTGCTTATGGTGAATGAAATTAGTTCCGCTTCTGCTTACACGTCGTACTTCATGCATCAAAGGTTGGGCTCTGTATTAGTGGAACTTCCTGCAGAATATTCTACATGTTGAGTTTCGAAAACAGCAGTTCATAATTGATCATTGCAACGCGTTTTACAAATGTTTGGAAAAAACAATTCTCGGTCGTATAATAAAATAAGTTAAGAGTATTTTTTTAATGACTCTTAGACGCTTTCATAGGGCGCGTGTGGTGCAGTGGTTGGAGGCGCCACTGCGACACACACGTGGAATCGGTCCCTGCGCTCATGGCCCACCAAGCCTTCCATCCCTCCGGAGTAAGCAATTGGTACTAGACTTGTCTGCGAGGGTAGTCGTACTGGCTCGACACATCTAAAGGCTAGATATGCATTTAATTAATGAAGTAGAATTTATGGCGTATCCTTCAGGGTTTGATCAACGCCAACAGCTTTATCCTTTTTTAGACGTTTCCATCCATGATTTATGATCTAATCGCCCCAAGAGCTTGCATAGAACAGTTCTTCTAAGTGCATTCCTATTCGTGTTCGAAAACCGTCACCGATTTTCATTGTTGTGAACTCAATGCAATGCAATGTTTGTTGTTCTCAACCTTCGATTAACACTGACGTGTCGGGGGTATGGCTCAGTGGTAGAGCATTCGACTGCGGATCGAGAGGTCCGTGGTTCAACTCCGCGAGCCCCATAGTTTCTGTAAGTTGCACTAGACACTCTAATATGCAAGTGCTTTCCTGTTCATGGTCGAAAATCATTACGTAATGTTGTTGTTATGAGTGCAATGCAATATATTCTTAGCCGTTCCATCGTTTGTTCATGTATGTATATATCCGTTTTTTCCATTGATAAGCCTATAAGAGAGTAAGAGGTAAGAGAAAGAGGTGTTACAAAACTCTTTATTCGGCTAACGTTTCGACGTCTTTCTCAGAGCCGATGGTCCGAGTCGATGGTCCACAATCGTTCGTTACAGAGATGTGGGTCTTCATTGTCGTCTCACATTGAATCTTCATGAGTAGAAATTGTTCTAGGTTATGCATCAAAAGTCGTGCTAAATATTAATATAACTCATATGGTCTCAACTTTTATTATTGCCTATTTCCATGGCAGAGTACAATGTGAAACACAACGACAAAGATGCCAAAATATGAGCAAAACTGGGAACATCATGTAGTCATCAGAAAAAGACGGACAGTAGATAAAATTTGAGACATTATAATTTCGAATGCAGCTTCGGCTTAATTGGATTCAATGCTGAATTTTGCTTTCAGATCATTCCCGTTGACGGTTGATAGCACAGTTAAGTAAAAACAGAAAAAAACCCAGAGGGCCTGGTGTGATGGATAACACGTTGACGCCACACGAGGGCAATCGCTGGTTTGAACACCAACTAAGCTTTCGAGTTTTCTCATATCTCCGCATCCCTATAGTTGTTAGAAGAATATTTTCGAGACTATTCTATTTAGCGAATCCCGAAAATAACACTGCGTAACTGATAATCATAACGCCTTGTACCATTCCATGTAAAAGCAGAAACACTAAAAAAAACACGGTGTATGATATTAACTGCATATTTAAATGAAATAAAAAAATTTAAGCACCGTTAGAAGTGATTGAATTCATATCTGGCTTTTACAATAACTCAGGATGGCTTACCAATGTATCGAGTCAGTGCTGCTATCCTCCCAGGCAAGTCTGATACTAATTCACCGATTTTGGAGGGATGGAAACCTTGGTGAGCCTTGGGAGCGAGCATCGATCCTATGTGTACTGCACGGCGTCTCCGATCACTGCGCTACACAGGCCAACTATTTATTTACTGCCTATTATTATTTTTCACGGCTAAGTATGATGTGAGGTACAACCACTATGATGCTGAGATCTATGCAAAATTTGGGCTCCAAGCGAGATAAAGGATAAAGGATAAAGCTCTCGGCGTTGATCAATCCCTGAGGGATGCGCCATGCATTCGACTTCATTAAGCATCGTTGGAGGTGATTGAATGCATATCTGGCCTTTACAATGACTCGCGGTGGCCGGCCGATGTATCGAGCCAGTGCTGCTATCCTTCCAGACAAGTCTGGTACCAATTTGCCGACCCCGGAGGGATGGAAGGCTTGGTGAGCCATGGGCGCATTTTCACGTGCGCGCCGCAGTGGCGCCTCCAACCACTGCGCCACACGCGCCCTCCAAGCGAGATAGGAACTCCAATTATCTTTTCCGCGTGTTCACGTGTTACTCACTCCTCTACTGAAGGCTTTGATTTGCCTTTCACTCCGCAACTTTGCTCTTGCAAATACCTCAACGATTTATGATGCTTATGATACAATTCTTCGAGTTATGCTTCCTCCACTGAAGTCGAGTGGATGCGACAACGATGAGCTGTGGACCGTCCACTCAGATCAAAGCAGCCTAAGAAACTCAATGGCGCCGAAACGTTAACTGAATAAACTTCATACCAACCTCATATCAGTTCAATTATGTAGAAAATCAATAATTTATAGTTATTTTTCGACTTGTTACATCGCCTTTGAACGCTTGTTCCACTAATCTCAAGATTTGCTGCCACGTGAAGGAACCCGAGTCGCGTGGGAAGGCATTGGACTGCCCTGGAAAAACCGTCGCTGGGCTTCATAAAAAAATGACACTTTGCAGACATTTAAAATTTCAAATGCAGGAGAAGTTTACAAATCCTCCACTCGAATTCGTGCTCAAATAGGAATCGGAGCAAGTTTATCTGAAAACAAAACAAAACATCGAAACGAGAGGAGCAGTGGTGCCACGCCTCATTAAAGTATCAAAGCAAGCATCATTTATTACGGAAAAAGTCGTTTTTCAATGGCTCCCTCTCAATGCAGCTGATTGTTTTCTTCCTGCTTCCATAGACAATACATTCTCTTCTCTCATGAAGTTTATCTATTCGTCTTACGAATGACTGGTTAATCCCGTTGACGGGTGATTGCTGATGGCAGTGGTCGACAGCTAACTTAGATAACTGGCTGATAGAAAGGCGAAACGAAGGATCCGCATGGTGTGGTGGTGAACGCATTAGCTCCCGGAAAGAATAATAGCGCGTTCGTTCCGCACACTTTCTCAGCATCAGTATGGTTGTATCACACATAACGATTCACTTTTCATAGCAAAATCATCACATTACCAACTTTTATGACATTCAAATTGTGTCGTAAACAACTATATTGTCCATTCTTGAGACAACTTGAGCTAACTCTAGAACTTTTCTTTAACATCTAAGAGTTCTGTCGTAAGTTGTCCTGTTGGAGATCTCTCTCGAAGGCCATATGCACCCGTGAAAATCAAAAATTAACATGTTATTAATAAAAGGAATAGATAAACTTTATCAGGAACGAGAATGCATTGTCTATGGAAAGAGGAAGAAGGCAATCAATTGTACTGGGAAGGGACCATTGAAAAACTACTTTTTTTCACAACAAGTGATGCTCGCTTTGATGCTTTGATGAGACGTGGCACCATATTCATTATGGCATCATATTCATTATAGTTATATTACTCATAATACTCTTTCGTCAAAAATTGTAAAGGGCAGTAGATAAAAAGTTAACATTGAAGTGGCAGTTAAAAACTTACTTGAGTCTACGCAACTGTTTAAGAGCTTCTGTGCTTCACTTTCACTAACAACAAAGCAATCACTAAGTGTGCCGCTTGTTCCTTAAAATAGATCTTCGATTGTATCGGAAACAACATTTAACTCAGTCTAGAACTGGCATCATTAAGAGGCGATTTGTTGCGCTTGATAAACCTGTGTTGAATGTAATGAATAGTTTGCATTAAGGTGTTTGGGTGGGTAGATTGCGGTCAGCTTCACCTTTCCAGGCTCTGAGGAAGGCGAAGACCGTCGAAGTCTCAGCTTCATTGCAACAAAGAGTGAATGAAACAACACCTCGTGCTTGCTCAACAAGAACATGGAGAATTGATAGTTCATATTTAATCATTCATACTTCTTATATGTACTATTCTTTGACCACGGCTTGCCGTAATCCAATCGTAAGTATATTTGTATCACATCCGCATGAACCACGTCTAATCAATCATTCATTCATCTCAGCTATGCAACATCTCGTCCATCTTTGGTTTTATCAAATATCTCGCATCTTAACGAGCCAGTGGCGGCATTCATTCTGCAGCACCTCTGACGACGCTGTTATGGCATAGCTCCCTATTACATAACTGCTTTATGTTTTTCCTCGTTTGTACTCATATCTAACATTCTCGTCAAAATAGAGCCTTCATCTAACTGACATTCGTCTCTCAATGCTGTTCTCTTTTATTGCACTTCCGACCGTATGCTATCCGCTGTGCAACTATTTCCTCCATTAATGCCATCATTATTCCCAGAAGAAAACGCTTGGTCGGTTTCTTAGAAATCTTGCTGTTTTTTCGGTTTTTCGGGTAACAGCATTAACTTTACCAACTACTTTGCCAGTGATGTATGTTCAGTATAAAGGATAAAGGATGAAGCTCTCGGCGTTGATCAATTCCTGCGGGATGCGCCATGCATTCGACTTCATTAAGTATCGTATGCTCGGTATGTATCCCATAATTTCACATAATGGCCTAACGGAAAGTGTATGGAAAAAAGTGAAAAAATACTGAACACCTTACAAACAGTTGATTTCTGTTTTGACTTTTTTTTCAGCGATGTTGAGGTAATATTTGATAAATTAAGCGGTTTGTTGGCATAACTCTTCAAAGTTAGCAAGGAACCAATACATTTATAATACTGTGTTCTCAGAACTCTTTTTAAGCTACATTTCATTAACTTTCATTAATACCATTGAAGCGGCGCATGTGGCGCAGTAGTCGGAGGCGCCCTGCAACTCGCAAACGGGATCGTTCCCTATGCTCCTAGTCCACCAAGCTTTCCATCCCTCCGGGGTCGGTAAATTGGTATCACAATTTTCTGGAAGGATAGCAGCACTGGCTCGATACATTGCTAGGCCACCACAAGTCATTATAAAGGCCAGATATGCATTAAATCACCTCCAAACATGCTTAATGAAGTCGAATACATGGCGCATCCATTAGGGACTGATCAGCGCTGAGAACTTTATCCTTATCTTAATGCTATTGAATAAGAATAATTTAGCATTAGAAAATAGGTCTATGTCGGAACAGTGTAATATATCTAACTGTGCAAATTGTTATTGACGCTGGTTGAGGTTATGAATTTTGTTGTCGCATTCAGATTGTGATGATGTCTTATTTCCCTATATCTTATTAATTAATGCATGGAATAATGAAGGCCGGAAAAACTCTATTTAATATGCAGTATTTAGTAGTGTTCTTGGATATCGGCCTCAGCGGACGCAGCTACAATGGCGTTAGCAAACTATTTAGATGATTAAGTTCCACAATTATTTCCGATCCTATCCCTTCTTTTATTCTTTTGTTGTCTCTCATCCGTTCTTCATGACAGTTGTTGGAATAATTCCGGACGGATTCAGGTGCTATTTAATGACTTTTTCGTACTTATGAATGTTGCTGAATACCGACAACGAAAAATTGATTCCTTATTGAATCCTGCGTTGACCCTATAAGAGCTGCTTCAGTTGTTCACCTAAAATAGCACTTTCCGACGTTTCTGGATCGGAGAGCTTTTCGCATACATTTATGAACCGTCCGCAATGACGTGCTAGGTTTGGTTGGCCTAATGTAACGCCAACGCAGACATCCTTGTTTTGCAACGCGCCTTAATCTACCACTCCACCCACGCCTTTTGGACGTTGTTATTCACAGAAAATGCATATAGCAATGCGCTTTAGGGTTTAGGTGTTATCTGATGACTTTTTAGAATAATCGCGTTGATTCAAATACCAAATGAAGCACAGTCCTTCTAGCGAAACTGATTTGTCTTCTTTGATATACATGCCAAGACTCTGTTCATCAACCACAATCCTCCTGAAACGAAATTGCTATCATTCCATGTGCCCTATACGTCTGCCTTAGTTTTTTAAGTTGACGTTAAAGAATTCTAATAAAGGATGTTGTTCATTATAATTTTTGCAAATATGTTAGGAGGCCAACGAATTCGATTTTTAATAGCGGCTTTTCCTTTCATTCTTAATCGGTCGCTTTCTTGAGCATTCTATGAATGGGAATAAAATGTTACCAGTGTTTCACCGGTCAACAAAATTTTTTTCCCTCCGCTTGCATGCCAGGACGATCACTGAAAGCCGTTTCCAGCTCGTTACCGCAAGCGCTCGTTGGCCTACCCTCACTTATATGGTGGGTGGTGTGCGACTACCATGACGATCAGCCCTTTCAGAGAGGCGGAGACCGTTGGCCTAGGTTTATTGCTAGCTAGGCTTTGGAATGAAAGTTTGAAACTTATTCTCAGCATGGATGTTTCCTACTCAGAATGAACCATCTATTTCTCAATGCTGAGAAAACCATCATTCGTTTTCGACCTTTCTTCTTAAGAGTCTTGAACATCCCCTTTCCCGAAATCTCAAAAACCGTGTTAGCCATATCTCAGGACTTCATCGCTTTCCAGTGAGTCACAATGTTTTTACCAGGTTAACGTTAATTTCTAGCTTCGGTATGCTGTTAGCTGGGCATACGCGTAGAAATGAAAGAATCCTTTCTAACTTAAGAGAACTTACTGACGAGATCGATCCTTATTGTGCACTCCATCTTCGCAGGAACAATTACAATCACAGTAAACCGTTCAACGATTAAAGAGATGTTATCTCTGCCATATTTTGAATTCCCATTTTTGAACACTTTTCTTTCTTTCTTGTACTATGTTCAGCTTTTTTTTTTACTATGCATGCACTAAAGTGCAACATTCTTTGCTCATTCTAGTAAGAAGGAAACCCTGTTCACCTAGTGTTTCTAAGCGTTTCTCCCTCAACAAACCTTACAACAAAGGCGAGCTATAACGATTTATCATACTTTTCGATGGAGGGAAATTCATCGGTATGCTATGCTTTCGAACTAGTGTGGACAAAAGGCGGATAGCACCGTGGCAGTGATGCGGACCACTATGAGCACGGTAATGGTTCCTTCCCGCCGCAGGCTCACCAAGCCTCTCATCCTTCAGTGGTCGTGAAATTGATACCGGACTTGTCCGGAAACAAGAGCCAAAAGCGAATCGACTCGACCACCATTCCACGGCATTCGAGGCGAAGCGAAAATGCTTAAGCAGCCGCTAGCGCTAAATGTAAAAAATGGGAGATCTTCGTGGATGATGGATGCGAGGAAATGAATCGGATTTGAGAAGTGCTGGGTTTCCATAATATACGTGAAGACGGGTGCTGTAAAAGTATCTTAAAAAGTGTGGATGTGCCTGATTATATTGGTCTTCTTCTGAAATCGTGCATGTTGGAATGGCTCTTTTTTGAATGCTCTGTCAATTCTTTTAACGACGACTTTGATAAAGAGGCTGTTTGTAAAAATGTGGTCTACATACTAAATTAGTCATCAGCGTGTTTTGTTACCTCTTACTACTCACTGACGTATCCATGTATTGAATTCCGCTTAATAGCTTAGTGGTCTTCAAAAACTTGGCTTCTTAAACACCGTCGGATCACTTGTGTAATTCTGTTAAGAATAAAGCAAAATACACGTTAGAGCAACTATTTTAAATAGCTCTTATTTTTTTGTTATCTTAAGTCTCCTACAATAGCTGTTTTACTCGTAATCGTTATACACCTGTTCTTGCACATTCTGTAAAATGCCTCTTAACAACCTTTCCATGCAGTTGCCTCGCTGGTGGCTAAAAAGAAAATCAGCAGCAGTACGGTGAATGTATTTTCCAGTATCTGCCGTCCCAAAGAAGTTTTAGAACAAGCACCTGCGCCCTTTCACATGCAGCTCCATCAAATTGCACAGGCTGAAAAAGTACACAACTTCTCGTTGAGCACTATCTCTGATCCCCTTTGTAAAACTCCACCCATTACAGGCAGAATATAAGGAGCACCATTAGTTATCATGAGGAGTGCCTGTCCTCCAATCCGCCAGTGTTGCTCTTCCAATCTACCAGTGCCTGGACTCCAACCTCCAGTGCTTATCTTCCAGTCCCTCAGTTCCTCAGTGCTCCAACTCCAGTGTCTGCCTAGCTTCCTTCAGTGGCATCAATTGTTTTTATTTCAATCTCGCTCGTATATATCCAGTTAACCACATATCGTCACATATTAAATATTATTATTGTACTGTTCTTATTGCTATAAACCGTTATAACCCAAACTCGAGGTTGCCCACGGCAGTTACGGGAAAAAAGTCCCGCGTGGCGAATTCATATAAAGTCGATCATTCCACGTACAGTTGGCGGACAAAAGACAAATCCGTCCAACTCCCTATTCCACTGTGTAATTAACACACACGTCTAGTAGGATTACATGATACTTGATACTTGAAGGGCCTGTCCTCACGGGTTGTACGCGCCCCAGCATAATCTCTAATTTTCAGAAGATTTGCTGGTTAAGCCATTATGGCTCCATGGAGTCCCGGGGTCAGCCTGGCCAAAGTATGCCTCAGGTCTTCACCACCACAGGCAGTCACAGTCCATGTGGATCAGAGGAAGATTTTTCATCGTGCGACTTTGATACCAGGAACGTGATGGATTCTGGTATTGGTTTATTCTTAACTATGCTTTTTGATGGAAAGACCGGACTTCTTCTCAGCTTGGGAGACCTAGCCAGGGGAATGAATCTTCTCGCTCTCCATTGCAGTCTTGCACCCAGGAACACCTTCCAGTCATGATGAGGCGGTAAACTATTGGGAGGTCGTACGATAATGAACTCAGATGTAAGTCTTTCTCTTTACTTGAGCGATTCTGTTAAATAATGAGTACAATTCAGTTGACACGTCCTCATCCTATGGAACGCAGCAAGCATCGTTAAGAGAGGCAATCATAGAAGATTTCAAAGTCTCAGATCTGTAATTGTATGGTTATGCACCATCATAGTGAGCGGTTCTCAAAATCTCTCGACATTGTCGTCCATTTTCATTTGTTCCTTGCTAATTTTTAATAGTAGGATATTAAAAGGATAAAACATTGAAGCTCTCGGCGTTTATCAATCCCTAAAGGATGCACCATGCATTCGACTTCATTAAGTATCGTTGGAGATGATTGAATGCATATCTGGCCTTTACAATGACTTGCGGTGGCCTACCAGTGTATGGAACTAGTGATTATATCCTCGCAGCCAGGTCAGGTACCAATTTTGTGACCCAGAATGGATAGAAGGCTTGGTGGGCCATAGGCACAGGGATCGATTCCACGTGTGCGTCGCAGTGGTGCCTCCAACCATTGCGCTACATGAGCTGTCTAGCAGGGTATTATGCGACATATAGCATTAATGTCCCTGAGATATTTGCAAAATTCCGGATGACCGGGTTTTGAGGTGGGGACCGAACACGTTATTACCCTTTCCGGAGGCGAATGCGTTCACCACCACACCATACGAGTGCTTCGTTTCGCCTGTCTGTCAACTATGTTATTGGCCTAGCTATCAGCAATCACCCCGTCAAGCTTATGTCGAAGCCATGGATTACAGGGAAAGGAAAAATGCCTTTTTTAAACTTGCTGTTCTTTCGCTTTTTCATGAAAAAGAGCATCTTGCGCGTAGGATACTTCTCAGTTACTTGACTGTAGGTGTATGTTGACTTGAGATTCTAAATGCAATTCATAAGAGGACATTATCATGTATGAATGCACGCTTACCATGTGTATGATTAATAAGAATTTAAGACAAACAACTTCCAGTCCTGTACTCCCTTCTCTACTCTGTTATGCATCATCCCCGAACGCATCCATGGAAACCAAGTTCGCACTAAGTGAGATGAAAGATCCTTTGCTACTGTCGGAAATACTTTCGATGTGGTACCATTGCGCGAGCGTGGCACAGTGCTTGGAGGTGCCACTGCGACACACACGTGGAATCGATCCCCGCTCCCATCCCCCATCAAGTCTTCCGTCCCTCCTGGGTCGGCAAATTGGTAAAATTGGTACCAGATTGGTACCAAACTTGTCTGGGAGGGTAACAGCACTGGCTCGATACGATACATCGGTAGGCCACCGCGTCTACCCCATTGGAAAGGCTAGAATGTGCATTCAATCACTTCCAAGGATCCTTAGTAAACTCGAATGTATAGAGCATCTCTCAAGGATTGATCAATGCTAAGAGCTTAATGCTTTTATCATTTATGGTGCCGTTATGAGTATCCCTCTCATTCAAGTGAAGGAGGGAATCTGAAGTTCCACTTGCGAAAACTTTCAGCGTACGTAGACGCTTTTCCATTGACAGATCATGATGAATGGTTCCCACGAGATGTCGAATCCACATAGCAGCGAGAGCGCCAAATCGATGGTCGTACTATTTAAAAAAGGTCCTAAGAAAACACCATATTTTTCGAAATTCTAAACCGAGTACGACGCACTGAAATACCCTTTCACGTGACAGCGAAAAGTACAGGCTTCACTGGTGCCAGCTCGTTCCAATCGACGACTAACAGAATGACTTATGACGAATGAGATTCGGAACATATAGGTTAGTCCTGTCCAATGGATTTGTTCTGTCTCGTAGCAAATCTCGTGGTCGCTATGCTTCGTATTAGACACCATATCCATCACATTGAGACTGACGGATTGCTTTTAACACTCTCAACTTTAGAAGTATAGTCATTCTGTATAGTCAGTATAGTCAGTCATTGAATAGTCATTCTGCGTGGATATTCTCAGTAAAAAAAAGTCTTTCTTGACACTTCGAGCCATGAAACTTAAGAAGATGAAAAAAAGCTCATTCCACAACAAAAATGATTTCAGTTGTTTCTTTCGAATAATATCATGATCGTAGTCATTAATACTAATTAATATCTACAATCATTATGTTAATTATTTATTCACAAGGGTGGAAGGGTTGGGTGGCACAAGGGTAGCAATAGCGATCACACGAACACGGTAATAGTTCGACCATGCTCCAGGGTAACCAACAAGTCTTTCATCTCCCGAAATTGGGGAAATGGTATTGGACTTGTCTGAGTACAATTCACTTTCTGCGGTCCAAGTGGTAGCGCGCCGGCTCGGTTATCTCAGAACTCCTGGAAAATCGACTCGACCAGCATCCTACGACATTCAAGATGAAATAAAAATTCTCAAGCAATAGCCGAAGCCACACGCAAAAAGCTGAAAGACCGTAGTGGACGAAGGATGCGAGGAAACGAATCAAATGTGAGAAGTGCTGGGTTCCGCACAATGGATGTGAGCCCGGGCAGTGTAAGAGAAAAGAATTTCTTGACAAATTTCATGACAGTTGAAATCAAATACACTGACGTCACACATAGCAGCACTGATTTCTCAACAAGTTCGTACTATGCTTCACATTATTTATAAGCTTTTGAGACATCCGAGGCACAAATGATTTCATCAAGTGCCAGCAATTCCTGTGCAGTTCCTTTTCCATTTCTCGAACAAGTTTCTACCATGGCAAGCTAACCTTTATCGATCTGGAACAGCTGTTTAATCGACGTATAGATAGTGTATCCTTTCTTTGATGGGCTTATACGAGGTTGATGAATATATTTATTTTCGTTTAACGTTTTGATAGGGTGCGTGTGGCGCGGTGGTTGGAGGCGCCACTGCGACACGCACGTGGAATCGATCCCTGCGCCCATGGCCCACCAAGCCTTCCATTCCTCCCGGGTCAGCAAATTGGTACCAGACTTGTCTGGGAGGATAGCAGCACTGGCTGGATACATCGGTAGGCCACCACGAGTCATGTAAACGCCAGATATGCATTCAATCACCTCCAACGATACTTAATGAAGTCGAATGCATGGCGCATCCCTCAGGGATTGGTCAACGCTGAGAGCTTTTTTTTAACGTTTTGACGTCTTTGTCTTCCTCAGAGCCGATGATCCGAATCGATGGTACACGCTTCTTATTCGTCTCGATGTGGCAGCTTGGCCTTATTGTCGAGTCGGGTCTTTCTCAGCGGGCCGTCCCCTCGAATGAGGCATACTCACTCGGTGATGCCCTTTTATGCAGGTTGCTGATGGTTAAAGCTCATCAGTGAAAAAATACATGTTGATTAGTTACACTGAGGTTTAAGGAAAGTCGGTTTCTTGCTTTTGAAACGCTTTTTTTCTTTTACTGCGCTATTTTCTTGAGGGTTTGAGTCATGCGTAATACGATATATACCTGACTCATACATAGCCAGAAATGAAGTAATTCTTGTAGTTTAATTTGCTCGTATCTTAGCTTATTACAAACTAAATTAGCCCAAGTATTAACTCTAAAAACCGACTTCCGCGTACTTTATTCGATGGAGAACATTTTCTCAACCTTCGGAACCTGAACCCATTGTTATGTTAGAGGAGTATACCCCTAGATATCCACAGGAGACAAAAATACAGTTCTGATGTTTGTTATGTGACAATGACGATCGTGCCACAGAAGTCAAGAGCACCAACATGTAAAATTGCTCGGGTATTTTGGATAAACTTCAAAGTCTAAAATTGAGAAGTTCCTCACTGTGAAAGGGCGAATGGCTCACTACCAGCCATGATTTGGAGCGTTATCTTTTAATAACTTTTTGATCTAATATGATTGCATGCATCATGTTGCGTGGAAAAGATAAGGAAGTCATTACTCTCTTACTTTTTAGAAAACGGAAACAACAAGTACTTTACAAAAAAGACTTTCTATTAAACTCGGCATCACTGAGTAGTTCGCCATTTTCTTGAAAATCACACTGGACTTTGTTTTGTATAATAACAGTCAAATACAGATGTTATGTTAGGTCTAACTAGTAAAAATCTGTTTCCTACATCTAACAATTTATTAGAAACCTCTTTTGAACGAGTTCACTTTACGGCAAGGGACTACTGGTGCTGAAGAGTGTACGCAGAATAAGTACGGTAGCCAATGAAGATAGGCAGAAATGGTTTTACTTAAACCGAGCCGTGGAATGGGATACTTAGAAGAACGTTTTCACTGTAATAAGTTGACAAGCCACTTAGAGGACTTTTTTCAGAATCGCTCGATACCCATAGTGCACACGGTAATCAACGAGCCTCACTCGAAAGGCTTCAATTCATCAACAGCTGTCAAAAATAGCCGCCATTTATAATAGACGAATTTACTTATTTTTGTCGTTCGCGAATTTAACGATGGTAGTGGATGTGTTAAAGATCGCTTCAGGGTTCGTGAGGCAACGAAGTGTAAACCATTAAAATCCATAAATCTTTACCAACCATATGGACGTTTATTTATTCTATCAACATAAAATTCCGACTTATTGGTGTTCGTAAGTCGTTATTTTTCGGTATTTTGTTATTGTCTCGTTCGTATACTGTGGTTCGTAACGAAGTGCTTGCACGAAACGATTTCGAATGATGTACAGGTTTTAGGTCAAACTTATTCACTGTGTGTGATTAAAAGTGCCTAGGAATGAATCTATGGTCGTTGGTTCGATCCTGCGCCTACGTCCCAACCAGCACTTCCTCTCCGGTGTCAACAAATTGGTACCAGACTTGTCCGAGAAAATAAATCACTAGTTTGCTACACCGGCAGTACTCCGCATGCCACTGTATAGGCCAAATACACACTCATTAACATCTGCGGTACTACGAACGGAGTCGAAAACATGACACATCGTTGAGGAAATGATCAATGCCTTACTATTTATACTTCGTTGTGGTTTACTAGTTTCGACGTTTCCCGTTCAGTTAACTGTTAGCGAATTCTTCTACGAGGTTTGCTTCAATGACTTTTCCATCATTTGGAATTTGCTACTCGTTATAGAAAGGAAACGCACATTTACTACCTCAGTGAACTCTGGAATGTAATACGTAATTTAATCGTGGTCTCAACGGAACTCGAAAAGGCTATGTGCTAGTATTTTTTGTTGCGTCTTGTCACTGCTCACTAAAACATCTTTTAAACAAAATTTCGTTCCCATCCTCTTGGGTGTTGAGTCCAATTCCAGGATGACCGAATGATTACCGCCATCCTATTAGCAATCTGATTTCCTTATGAAAAATCTCTCACCCATTCATAAGGGTGACTTACTCGCTGTGGTGACTACTTAAGAAAACTTCGGCACAATTTTCATTACTTCACTTAAAGAAATTTTTTCCCAATCCAGCTTAGTTTCGTTCTGTAAAACGAGGATCTCCCTGGATCACTCGAAATTAATCGTGATCCGTGGAGGCCGCCCATCTAAATATTCATGAGTCATGTAACATTATTATCAATAAATTCAGAATAAATGGTGTGGTTAGTTCTTTTTTAAATGTCCAATAAGTCCAAGGATATTTTGAACAAAAAAGGCCTAAAACATGATTCTGGGACACGTTTGGGCGCTTTTTACAAACAATTGTGCGAGCTTGAGGAAGAATTCCCCTTGAATCTCAACTTCTGGATTCCACATTTTGACAAACAACGACACTTTTTTTCTGTTCCCTGGAGTCTGCTTTGCGAAGGCTGTCCCATTTCATAAGGTTGTTTTGATGATCCGTCTTCACATGGCATATTGGCACTAACGCCACTTCTTTTCATTTTATAACCTTGCAACCATTGCAGAGGAGGAAGTCGACCTCGTCTGTGGCCTCGACAACATGTTGAGCTGTGTTGTCTTCTTTCATCAGCATATTGAAGGCGGACCGAGTGGAATTTTACTTGGAGACCCAAAAGTGGCTTTGTTAGGGAGCTCCTAGTACTTCACTAAAACTAGTTACTCGGCAGGGTGGTGTTTGCCGCCCATAAAATCGGTTTCTTTCACAAAGATATCTGCACCTGTGATGTCAGCGAATACTATGATTACTCGACCATCTATTCGACGAGAATGTAAGAAATAAAACTGTGATTGGAACACTTTTCTTTTCATTGGTAAGCTAACACGACGTTGACAAAAACTCTGTTCGGCCAACTTTTTGGCACCATCGCCTTCTTAAGAGTCAGATTATTCTAAGTCGATTGCCCACAGCCGGTTCTCTTCTCGATGTATGTCTTCGCAGTCCTTCTAGTCGAATCCGCTAGAGTGGAGTGCACATCGATTGATCTAATCTCATCCCACAGTGTATACAAAGAGCCTGTTGGTACTGATCGTCCAACCGTTTTTTTTTCGAACAGTCACTCAACAGCAGTCTGTCTCTCTATAAGCTAGCACAGAGCCGAATAATATTTTAAAAACGGATTTTCTTTAAGCTCTTCCTGACAAGTCAATGTGTATTTTTTCAGTGATAAGCTAACATAAGATTGGTGAAAAAAATAATAAATAAAAAAGGATAAAGCTCTCGGCGTTGATCAATCCTCGATGGATGCGCCTTGCATTCGACTTCACTAAGCATCGTGTAGAGATGATTGAATGAATATTTGTCCTTTAAAGTTGTTCGTTGTGGCCTAGTGATATATCGAGCCAGTCCTGCTTTATTCCCAAACAAGTCTGGTGCCAATTTGCCGACTCCGGAGGGATAGAAGGCTTAGTGAGCCATGGACGCGAAGAACAATTCTACATTAGTGTTGCATTGCGCCTCCGACTACTGCGCCACACGCGCCCTTGCGAAAAAGGTAATAGGACTATAATTAGAACTATTAATGGAATGCATTGTTTTATTGATAAGCTAGCATGGAGTTTTTATAAAACTACATTTTGATGACGTTCCAGAGCTTTCACTTTCTTCAGATCTGTAGTGATTCGAGCCACTGTCGTCCATTCTGTGGCTGAAAAATTTCAGCATTGAAGAAGAAGAAGGCATAAATATGCTAGCCAAATAAAGTCTCGTGTCTACCTCCTGTTAACTCTTCAGTGATATCAGGAAAATATTGAAAGAAATTTGGAAAGTCATCAAATTTTTCGAATCAGTAACGGCTTATCTATTTGTTGTCTTACTGTAATCTCATCGTTGTCTGACTTCCTAAATTTTAGAAAACTCACCTCACTGAATGCAATATGAAGTCAGCGATTTTTTTCTTAGCTATTGAAGTGAGTTTTTTCATAGAGTCAAAAGCAAAGTGGTAAGAAACAGCTCAAAAGTAGCATTTGTTAAGACAGAATCGCGCTTATTATTTCCTGAAACCGAATTTCATTCATGGTCGGTATAAAAATATGAATAGGTCCGATTGGAAAAGATAAAAAGAGGATCCGAAGGTTCAGTTAAATGGAAACAGCTCGTGAATGTCGTCGAGTTGTGGTTGGTACTGATGATGATCTTCATGAGCATTCTGTAAAACAACCATTTCAATCGTCATCTGTTGACATAACGTCAACGGTGGGATGTAAAAGTCACCGAGCGTGCAGTATCAGATGTGTAATTTCCTCTGCTCCCTTTTGCACTTGATGTTTTTTCAATCTGTTTTTCTTATCATTGACATTATTCATGGCAGCTGTTATTATCACTATCACTATCGCCACTTTTACTATTGCTCATTGTTTTCATATCAGTCATTAATATTATTCCTTCTTCGATGAGCTCGCACGAGGTTGATAAGTATATTCATTTTCGGCTTTAGTATAGCAACCTCGTGCAAGCTCATCAAAGAAAGAATACATATTGATTAGTCGCACCGAGATTAAAGGAAAGTCGGTTTTGAAATATTAATATTATTGCTACTAGAATCTCATACATAGCTCCTTCTATAATAATAAGGAATACTTGTGGTTGTATCACTCATACTACCCTACCGTGAAAAATTGTAACAGGCAGTAAATAAAAAAGTTAAACATTGTGATTTTGACTATAGCTATAGCCCCAGCTTAACTGGATTCACTGCCGATTTGGGCTCTCCAGATCAATCCCGTTGATGGGTGATTGCTAATGGGAGTGATCAATAGAACTAATTGAGATATAGGCAAAACGAAGGAACCGCATCGTCTGGTGGTGAACGGGTTTAGCCTCTGGAAAGTGTAATAGCTTCTTCTTTCCCTAGACCAGATATCTGCGATCCAAAGTTTTTCAAATATCTCAGCAGCATTGTATTTGTAAAAGGATAAAGAGTAAGGCTCTCGGCGTTGATCAATCCCTGAGGGATGCACCATGCATTCGACTTCATTAAGTATTGTTGGAGGTGATTGAACGCATATCTGACCTTTACAATGACTCGCGGTGGCCTGCCGATGTATCGAGCCAGTGAGCCAGTGCTGCTATCCTCCTAGACAACTCTGGTACCAATTTGCCGACCCCGGAGGGATGGAAGGCTTGGCGGGCCATGGGCGCACTCCACGTGCGCGTCGCAGTGGCGCCTCCAACCACTGCGCCACATGCGCCCTTTACAAATGCAGTAAATAAGAAAACTTAACAGTGTGGTGATAACAGGGAATATTTTCTAGGCGTTTCCTGCACTATTTCATTTACTGGTATGTGACTTGACATTCGGAACTCGGAATGACTTCTTGAGAAAACTTGATGATATTTTCCCAGCTAACATGACGACTTTGTTTTTCACTAGTGCCAATGAAAAAAAATCATGAGTCGTGGTAGGTTGAACGCCTCATATGGATTTTCAATAGTAGCAAAAAAAAATAATGTTTCCTTTTAATTTACGTCCTATTACAATTTTTCCCGATAGGGTATTATGTGAAATATAAACGCAATGATGCTGAGATATTTGCAGAACTCCGGATCGCAGGTGTCTGCAGTGGGGAGCGAACATGCTAGTAGCACTTCCGTGGGCTAACGCGTTCGCCACTGTACCATGCGGGTCATTCGTTTCTCCGTTCTCTTAGCTAATTTTCTATCTACCAGTGCCATCAGCAATCACTCGTCAACAGGATTGCTCTGGAGGTCACAAATCGGCACTGAATCCAGTTAAGCTGTGGCTGTAGTCGAGGCCAAAATATCTGGAGTTTTGCAAAACAAAAGCAATTCTCCATTTTCTTACTACTTAGCAAACGTTGAGTATCCTTTTCTGGTACTATATTTCAAACGTGCTTCGTTTCTCCTAAGCGTCTACGTGGACAAACGAACACCTGAGCAGTTTCTTCTACTGAACTCTTGAAAACTGTATCAGTGTTATCCAAAAATCCACAACATGCCGCAACCGGCGACGAGGTTTTTGTTAGGAAGGGATTGCCATTCCAAGATGGCAACCTGCCAATGGCTTACTGTTAGCTGAGCTTATAGATGAAAATATCGAACTCGTCAGCATGAGGAATCTTGCTGAGAGGATGAAATTCATTCAGTAAATCGCAGTCAGTAAATCCAAAAAATCCTACCAGCCACGACGGTGCTAGGTAGACCTTTAAGGTGTCGTAACCGTTTGATAGCTGCGAGTACCAAATCTTATTGATTTTCTAAAGGAAAACGTTGCGAAACCATAAAATCAAGATGTGAAAATCAAAGATCCATGAAGATCGTGGCTACCTCTTGAATTCCACTCATTCGACATAAATCCGAGACGCGTGAGAAGTTTGGGCTCACTTGAACTCTTAACACCTTCCATTTATCACCTCTTTCGTCTTCCCGCTCACAGTTTGCGCCGCCCATCTTCAACACAGAGGATTTGAGCGCTCCTTAGTGTCTTTGTCTATCTTCTGGTGTCGAACAGTCCCAGGAAAAGAATTCTATAGCAACTGATTTCTCGGAGCGCAAAGTTACTACAAAGTTTGGCAGTTGCATTAAAAACACCAGAATGTTTTGAAACTCTTTAATGTTTTGTCAGATGAAGTGTATTCGTATTCCTTTCGTTAACATTTTATTGAATCTCATCTTCGCATTTCAATAACATTTCACCTTTCTTAGTGATCCTTTCACGATATCTTATCATTTGCCTTCAATTATATTACTTACCACGTTTTTCAGTGTGAATAATAAGTTAGTTATATGTTTGAGAACAAGGGTTCGTGTGGTGCAGTGGTTGGAGGCGCCACTGCGACACGGTCGTCGGTTTCATCTTGCAACCTTGGCTAATGTAACCCTACATCACTTCGGAGTCGAAAGACTGGTGCCAGACTTGCCAACAAGCATGAAAACGCTGATCGGAGGCATCGACAACCCTCCACAATAGTTTCCCAAAGTATTTTTTTCGCAAACACGCATTCAATTGCGCTTACGAATGGAGTCAAATGCATGAAGCATCTTTCAGAAATTGATTAGAGTCGAACGCTTTAAACATTGCTCTTTACGTTGTTTCCATGTTGCAGCTCTTACCTCCTTGATCTGAAAAGGATATCATTGCATAAATAAATTAACCTATCCTCTTATAAGACCACCGTATCCTGTCCAGCTACAATTCTCATTTGAAGAAGCGTAACAGCGTTGGACAATGAGTGAGTAGCGATAAATTTCTTTGTATAAGAGATTTCTTACGAAAAAGGTTGCTTAACAAGTTTAAAGTGAATTTTTAGTTTTTTCTTTTTTTTTTCTTCTTCTTCTTATTGAAGATAGCACTCTTCATTTTATCATGACGAGAAAAAGAACGACTCTCAAGATTCCATGTGCTAAAGGGCGTGGCGCCTATAAAGTTAATCGAATGACTACATAAAGATTGGCACTGCTTCGTCTCCGAAACGTGGATAGAACTTTCAAAAAATTCGTTTTTATTTTCATGTTCCGATTTAAAGAAAACGCTGTCATCTTTCCGTGTATTGTGTTACCGGCAGTCAAAGTAAGTCTGTGATGAAAAACTAATGGGTATTATTTCTAGTCATCTTTCTTTCCTATTCGTCTAGGACTAACGTCATTGTCGTAGAAGTATTTCACCTCCTGGTTCTTTGTCGAAACTTTAAGATAGGCGCTTGTTCATTCTTTTGGCCCTCCGCCTGCTGATTAAGTGGAGAACTGTCTATACCATCACCTACGAAATTCACCTTCGGATCTCTTTCATCTCTACTATAAGTTACTTGATACTTGACACTTGAACGACCCATCCTCATTGGTTGTGCGGGCCCCAGCATAATCACCATTTATCGGAGATTTGCTGGTTGAGCCATTGTGGCTTCCTGAAACCCGAAGTCGGCCTGGCTAAAGTCTACCGCAGGTCTTCACCATCACTGACAGTCGCAGCTCTTGTGGATCGGAGGGAGATTTGCCACCATGCGACTTTGATTCCAGGACGGTGGTTAATCCTGGTATTTGTTTACTCTTAGCTAGGTTTCCTGATGGAAACGCTTGACTCTTTCTGAGCTTGGGAGGCCTCGCCGGGGTATGAATTCACCACTGTACATCGCTGTCCGACACCCAGGAAAATCTTCCAGCCACGATAAGGCGGTAAACCGTTGGAAGACCTATCATAAGTTAGTAGTCACAAAGTATGATGACGCATATCTTACTGACAAACTTAGATACTTAATTACTTACAGACACTTCATACGATTCTAAAGAGTCAATTGGTTGAAAAGATGGGTTTCTTGATTCTGCCCAGCTGAATTAACCTGTGCGAAGTTCGATAGGAGACGGTTCATGATTCACCACAAAAAGTAATCTCCAAGTCTATTTTGAGATAGTTCGACAAGCTATCACTCGATGGATAAAGTCATTGTAGGTGGTTACCGTTTAAATAACTAGTTAAAGGTGCTCTGCCACTGAGATATAGGGCTGGTTCAATCCAAATTCCTGTTCAACATATGCCATCAATCCCTCTGAAGTCGGCTAGCAAATTAGTTCCACAGTTTTTCAAAAGTGGTGACTTAATACATGAATAAGCTTCACTGGTCAATATATATATATATA
>MQTX01000067.1:780835-797267 GCA_009735665.1 Angiostrongylus cantonensis
GGTGGGAACTGTTCTTCGGTGTTGAGCTGCGATGTACAGCGGGAAGATTCGTCCCCGGTAGTACCTCCCAATCAGAGAAGGAGTCTTCTGACGCTTCCATTAAGAAACCGAACTAAGAGTAAACCAATACCAAGATCCACCGTCGTCATGATATCAAACTAGTCTTACAGTGGCAAATCTTTCCCTGATCCACAAGGGCGGCGACTACTTGTACTGGTGACGACCTGGAGCAGACTTTGACCAAGCTGACCTCCGCACTCCTGGGAAACACAGTGAACCAGCTAAACTCCAAAAAATGGAGAACGGGCCGTCAAGATATCCAAGTAGATATATGTGTGTATATATATATATCCACGGATCTCCCTCATATGAGGGATCTCGAGCCGGTTAGTCGCGAGGCTACGTGGCGCGTCCCCAGGTGGCGGATAGGGGGTTAATCGCGGACCAAAAGCGACTTTTGCTTCCCTGAGACGCAGGTGGATCCAGGGGATGGACTCCCTGTTTCTGCTGCGCCGATTTGGCACATACTTTCTGTATTTGCTAGGCGTATTCATGCATGCGTGTGTGGGTGCGTTCTCGCTTTATGCGGATTGTATTCTACGAGTCAATTCGGCCAAAAGCCTGCAATCAAGTGACAGGGAAGTATATGGGAGGCGGTTAGGAGTCGCCTCCAACAAATAAGCTCCATGTCCACTCTGGGAGAGCCTGGCAAGCTCGGTCAACGCTGAATGTCTCTAACTTATGGTTTTATGGTACATTTAATGCAAGCTAGTCATACGCATCTCTCACTGGAACAATTATGGGAAGTTGCATACCTGGGTTTTTTAGTGGGCCTCAGTGTGGACAGAAAATGTTACGGCGACTTCTGGTTAACTAGATTGCAGTCAACTTGCCCTTTCTAGGCTCTGAAGAAGACGAAATCCGCAGAAACGTCATCTGCTGTTAATGGATAGTATAATAACAACTTTATGTGCACTGATTAAGAAAACTTGCTTCACCGCTACTGTAAATTCTTGTCGATTTTTTTACGTAGTCGCTGCTCATGCGGCTTCCTTCTAAGAAGCAGTTTGGACCAAATTTCATTAATTTGGCTTGCAAACTGTAACTCTAGTAAAGCAGTTATTCTCAGAAGGACTTTAACAAGACCAAACTAAAAAAACTCCATTATTTTCAACCATAGCATGAGCATTTAATGAGAGCTTATAACGGTGTGTGAGTTTCTCTATGTGTCAAACAGCATAGCGCAGCCGTAACTCATGATCAGTTGGAATCACCCATATTGGGAAACAATTCCAGCAATCCTGTGTTCCATTTACTTATGCTTCTATACATGTATGGCCTGTATTCATTGTTTATGCTGGCCCCGTCATAAATCCATTTATTTTCTCCTAAGCGAAATCGTCCATGGTTGCGGCTTGCTTCGAACATATTGACGTCCACGAGCCTAAAATCGTTGCCATCTACGATTTTCTCCATCAGTCAACTGTTCTTCTTATTAAGTGGCGGGCCCGTCCGTGTTTACTTATCGATATATATTCTTCTGGATACCGAAGATGGTAACGGTTTTCGAGATCTGAACTACAACATCCTCAACTAGTATTAGGTTCTTTCTGTGGAAGGCAGGCTCTCACATGCTCTGCAAGAAGTACATGTATTTAGTTGCTACCCCATCGAAGGAAATTGGTGGTTATATTATCGGGTCTTGGATCTGTGCCTCTTTCCATACTTTTTATAGAAATTCGAACCTTTGGCGGATGAAATCGAGGTTGTCTTTCTCCAGCGGGGATTTTAGGGTCCGGGATGGTGATTGTGGAGTGAAAAATATTGGTGTATAACGTTTCATTTATTAATTCCTCATCATGGCGGAAAGTTTTGTGATCTCATCTTCGTTCATCAGGGCTAACGGCAGCCACTTCCTGTAGTTCTTTCCGTCTCCGCTGATGTAGATCTTCCTAGAAAGATCTACGGATTGGATTTATTATCAGCTATGTTAAGAGTAGGACCAACCTTCACTGCCCTACGCAACTCCTTAGCGATAATGAGATGCGGTCTGAAAATCTTCTTTGAAGGAATGAGGCGAATTTGGCGCAAGTTTTAAGTCCTTCGACAAGCAGCTTGTACTCATCGGTAGAGATTTCCGTTAATAGCTAGCTATATTAAGAGAGAATTTTATTGAGAATATCCTCGTCATGAGCTACTAGATTTGTTTTCCTTGGACGATGACAAATCTTCAGTTTGACGCTTTTCTGTACTTCATTTAGACGAAGAATATACCAAACGCAATATTTTATCACTTTCTTCATGGATTTTAATTTCAGTCAGGTAGAGAACTTCATTTTGAGGCAATGATCGGCATTTGACAACTGTAAACCCTTCCGCGCAGCCATTTTAGGATTTTAAGAAAACAGACACCTGAAACGCTAATGATGCTTAGAAGTTCTTGTATGCGCAAAGAAAAACCATGTAAACACAGTGGTACCTATAATAACTAAACATTAAAGGATAAAGGATAAAGCTCTCGGCGCTGGTCAATCCCTGAGGGATGCGCCATGCATTCGACTTCACCAAGTATCGTTGGAGGTGATTGAATACACATCTGGCCTTTACAATGGACTCGCGGTGGCCTGCCGATGTATCGAGTCAGTGCTGCTCTCCTCCCAGACAAGTCTTGTACCAATTTTCCGACCCCGGAGAGTTGGAAGGCTTGGTGGGCCATAGGCGCAGGAATCGATTTCACGTGCGTGTCGCAGTGGCGCCTCCAACCACTGCGCCACACGCTCCCCAACTAAACATTAATAACATAAATCACAATGTAATCATTTTGTTCACTGCCTATTATTTTTTATGGCAGGGTATGATGTGAAATATCACCGCAGTGACGCTGAAATATTTGCAAAACTCCGGAACGCAGATGTTTGCAGTGGGAATCGAATACACTATTGCCCTTTCCGGGCGCTACCGCGTTCACCACCACACCATGCGGGTCCTTCTATTCATCTGTCTTTCAGCTAGTTTTCTACCGATCAGTACCATCAGCAATCACCCGTTAATGGGATTGATCTAGGGAGATCGGCAACGAACCCAGTTAAGCTGAGGTTGTAGTCGTAAACACAGCGCTTACTTTTTACTTACTGCCTATCATAATTTTCATGACAGCGTATGGCATGTGAAACAACCACAATGATTCTGAGATATTTGCAAAACTCCGGACCGCAGATGTCTAAGGGGTAACGAACGCGATATTACCCTTCCTGGGGTTAACGCGTTCACCACCACACCATGCAGCTCCTCCGTTTCACCTGTCTCTCAGGTAGTTCTACCGACCAGTCCCATCAGCAATCGCACGTCAACGGAATTGATCAACGGGTCCGGAGCTTTGCGAATATCTCAGCATCGTTGTTATATTGGCATACTCTATTGGAGCGCGAACAGCGCAGTTGTTCGACGTGTTCTGCAATACATGCGTGGTGACTGATTCAAGCTACCGTACCGGGCAAACAAAGCCACTTATGTTTCCGGGCATTGCCACACGTGTGGGAGGGCACAAAACATTGGTTTATTACATCAGTAGGCCACAGGAAGCCATTGTAATAAGCAGATACGCATTCATTCACCGCTACGATGCTTGACGAAGTCGAGTGGATGGTGTATGCCTCAGAGCATGATCATCCTTCGTATGTTCATTTTGTAATATGTTCTGGGAAATTGTCACAAACACTTGTATGTGTAGCATTTATGCCTCATGGTTTCAAAGCCTATAGTCACGATTGCTAATTCGATTCATTACTTTCTGAGGACACACTCGTTGATGGAGAATCTTGTCGTTCTGGTTTTATTGAAAATACATGGTGTTCGGTCACCAGGAATCTCTTGATGAAATACAAATGTATTGTATAATATGCATATTTGTTTGCTGAATCCTAGCAAATCATTAGCATCATATGTGGCCCTTTCGTGATCAATTTGCACATTTTCTCATCAGAATTTCTTCGTTTTTTCTTTTTTTTTTCGTGATTCTTCTTTTTTTTTGCATAATTCTTCGTTTTTTGAAAGGAATTCTTTCCCAATTTTAGGGTTCAATGGCGTCACAGTATGCGCTTCTTCTGCTCTGTCTAACGTTGCTGAGCACCGTTAGAGCTGGCACATGGTTATCCTTTAGTAAGGCAATACGTCTTTAGAGACTTCCGTTCAAATCACTAAACGAGTTGTGCACCTTAACGTTTCTACATCAGCAAAGCATTTCATAAAACTGCTATAGTATCTAGTTGGAAAAGATTTTCAGTTATTAACATTCTGGCATTCTAACTCTACTGCTTAACAAGATGTCTCAATTAAAATACTTGGACGAATCTTGGGCTAATCCTATGCACTGGTTGGTAACAGCTTATGAAACTTAGCAGAAATCTTTAAAGAGAACGAAAACATAATTTAGCACTTTTCAAGATAACTATAGCATTATTCTAATCCTAGAATGACCCATCTTCAGTAAGAGTCGTTCATTCTGATGACTTTTCTACTTAACTGACATGCCGTTATTTTGGCGACTTTTTTCTTTTTCTAGAACTTCAAAAAGTATTCAGCTCCATGGTGTTCCCAAATCGCCATCACAGATTGTTGTTGACCCATGTGGACAGAAATCTTGGTGTTTTAGATCTAGGTTTCTTCCGGGATTGCAACTTTTGATGGCGCAGCTCAAACGTTAGTTTAGTTTCTCCACCACATTCGGGTATTAGCTTCTTTATAGCTTGAGAGACTTTGATGTGGGTGTCTTTCAGTTTCATATTGCCGCTGTACACCCAGATACGTCCCCAACCACGAATACGGTAAAACCTTGGTGCTGTGACAAGTGCAAACAGAATGCGATTTGTCAAAATAGCTAAAGTACAAAACCTAACATGTATCCTCGGGATAAATAGGCCATAAATTTCCTTGGAGAGTTTCAGCTTAGACGAGGTTGATATACAAGTTTTATTCGGTTAACATTTGGACGTCTTCGCCTTCTTCGAAGCCGATGAACGATGTCTACAGTTCTTCAAGTCTCGATGTAGTGTCGTTGTCGTCGTATCAAGGCAGATTTTCCTCAGTGAAGCATTCTCGAATGAGACACACTCAACGCCTGACGCCCTTTTATACAGGATGCTAGCTGTTGATGATAGTGATCGGCCGGTGATAACCGCCTGTTTTTTCCAGAAAATCCATCTTGTTGAAGCCTAAGTCATTATCAGCTAGTAAAAAGCTAAGGATAAAGCTCTCGGCGTTGATCAATCCCTGAGGGATGCGCCATGCATTCGACTTCATTAAGTATTGTTGGAGGTGACTGAATGCAGATCTGGCCTTTACAATTCAATTACAATGACTTGTGGTGGCCTGCCGATGAATCGAGCCAGTGCTGCTATCCTCCCAGACAAGTCTATAGTCTAGTTTGCCGAACCCGGAGGGATGGAAGGCTTGGTGGGCCATGGGCGCAGGAATCGATTCCATGTGCGTGTCGCAGTGGCGCCTCCAACCACTGCGTCACACGCGCCCTCAGCTAGTACTACTGAGTGCAATAATATTTCACAAATCGCCTTTCCTTTCTTGGAATTTTAGTACGCTCAATGTTAGCTGATAAAGATACTGACCTCTGCAGGAAGGATTGTCCAACAAAAACAAGTTGTTGTCACCGGGCAATCATAGGAACAACAACCATCCTGTATAAAAGAGGATCGTCGGTGAGAATACCTCATTTGACGGGTGTTCCACCAATGAACATCCGACTCGATACGACGGCGAAGGCACTACATCGAGAGTGCGGAGAACTATGAAGATCGGCTCGGATCATCGACTCTGAGGAAGATGAAGATGTCCAAACGTTAATCAAATAAAACTTTTATAACAACCTACTGTAAACTTAACAATCCAAGAGGCGATTGATTATTACTACCGAGGTTACACGTTGGTAAGGAATACCGAGATTAAAGGAAAGTCGGTTTTTGAAATATGAAATTTTAATCCTTAATTTAATGATTAACGGTACGTGTAGCGTGGTTCCAGGCGCCGTGCAATATACATGGAATCGATCCCACGTCCCAAGCTCAATGGGCCTTCCAACCGTCCGAGATCAGCAACTTGCTACCAGACTTGTCGAAGAGCATAGCAGCTCTGCCCTGATGTTATGCATCGGTAGGCCACCGCGAGACATGTCATTGTAAACGCCAGATATGCATTCAAATACCTCTAAGAATCCTTAATGAAGTCCAGTGCATAGCGCATTCCTGAGTCTACAGCTACAGTGAAAATAGTGTTGGAATCCGTAGTATTCGTCTTGTACCTTGGCCAATCAATTAACAAATGAGTTGCGAAATATAACTTTAATGAAGCTGAGATATTTGCAAAACTCTGGACCGCAGGTGTCTATGGTGGGGAACGAACGCGCTACTGTCCTTTCCGGGGAGTAACGCGCTCTGGGTGATTGCTGATGGCAAAAAGATCGATAGAACTAGCTGAGAGACAGGCGAAACGAAGGACCCGCATGGTGTGGTAATGAGCGCGTTACTCCCCGGAAAGGACAATAGCGCGTTCGTTCCCCACCATAGACACCTGCGGTCCAGAGTTTTGCAAATATCTCAGCTTCATTAAAGTTATACTTCGCAACATACCCTGCCATTAAAAAGAGTAGGCAGTAAACAAAAAACGGTTAACAAATGAGTGTTAAATAGCCACAAGACTAAATCTAAATATTAGTGAACTAGTAAAACAATAGTAGGTTCGTCGTCCCATTTTTTATGGAAATTAAGCTTTGTGGATGAGTAGAAGTGTTGTAGAAGTCTCAACCTGTTTACAAGGAGATTCGATCCCTTTCTAAGAAATCTAAAACCCGATTCTACATGTCCTCCTTTATATTCATCCGAATAAATACAAAAAGTACAGTAAGACCAGTGACGTCATATATCGATCGCAGGTAAGAAACAAAACATCATTATAAAAGGTCACAATTGAAGATTTTCATCAAATCTTAAGCATAAACATCGAAATTGAATATGACAGACAACTTTTTCGCACAAAAGCAGAGCTATCAGATTTCTTGCAACAATCATTTAAACCACCGATGGTTTCCAGTGATGATTGAAAAGAAACAACTCGGTAAGTAATTAAAAATCATCTGTTTTGTAATCTACTTCTGTTAGAAAAAGCTGGTGCTATATCAAAATTATTGGGAATTCTCTTAATAACTCAAAAAGTCGGCTTCCTATAAACTTTGGCATAAATAAAAAAGCTCTCGGCGTTGATCAATCTCTGAGTGATGCGCCATGCATTCGATTTCATTAAGTATCGTTGGAGGTGATTGAATGCATATCTGGTCTTTACAATGACTCGCGGTAGCCTGCCGATGTATTGAGCCAGTGCTGCTATCCTACCAAACAACTCTGGTATCAATTCACCGACTCCGGGGGGATGGAAGGCTTGGTGGGCTATGAGCGCGGGGATCGTTTCCACGTGTGTGTCGCAGTGGCGCCTCCAACCGGCATGAATAGTTGATATATCTATTTATATGATCTTATAAACTGGTCTTGTTTTGCTGGTTCGTGAACGGTATAAGCTGGTGTTGTCGTTTTTTTTGCTGTTGTCGGGATGGTCCCACTCGCATCAGCGTGGCTTTGAGGAAGAAAAAGTCGCCGAAATGTCAGCCATCGCCATACCACCAACACCACCACCACCACCAACAACAACAACAACAACGAAAACTTATGGCAACCGCGTACCAGTTCAACAAGATCAGTTTGTAAAATCATATAAATAAACATTACGAAGTCCTTCATCGAAAGTCGGTGAAGTGTCACTCTTCTTTATTCAACACCAATGTGGCCTTCCAATACAAAAGTCACATCGGTTAGTGTCGGTAATTTTTTAAAAATTTTTACTGCAAGAAATTCGCAAACTGTAGACGGAAGAGATTTTTCTGGAAAACATTTTAATTGGCGATTTTTTACTTCTATAGGTGGGTTTTTTATGAAGTTATAGCAACATGGGCAAAAAAACCAGTATAAATCGATACGAAAACTCGTGGTCATTCTCTACAAGTGAGCGCTACAGTATACCAAATAAAAAGGGCCCAGTGTGAAGAAATTAAAGGATAAAGGATAAAGCTCTCGGCGTTGATCTATCCCTGAGGGATGCGCCATGCATTCGACTTCATTAAGTATCGTTGAAGGTGACTGAATGCATATCTGGCCTTTACAATGACAAGCGGTGGCCTGCCGATGTATCGAGCCAGTGATGCTACCCTCTCAGACAAGTCTGGTACCAATTTGCCGACCCCGGAGGGATGGAAGGCTTGGTGGGCCATGGGCGCATTTCACGTGCGCGCCGCAGTGGCGCCTCCAACCACTGCGCCACACGCGCCCGTTTGAAGAAATTAGTGAAAAAAAAGTGTTCACACAGAAAACTGCAAACAATAATTTCTTGGCAAATCGGAGTTTTAGCGTTTATCCCTGATTATCATAAATGGATAGAAAAACAGACGGGAATAATGAAGAAGAATGACTAACCAGTTAGTTAGAGAAGTGATTTCCATTGTAATAATAGTTATTGTGTTGTTTCATTAATAAGCTAGAACAGGTTTCTATTAAAAATACTAAAATAAATAAAAAGGAAAAAATAAAAATAGTAAATAAAAGACAAGATGGATGACAAATAATTGATAAATAACGAATAACAGATAATAACAAATAAGTAAACAACGAAAATACCTTTACAGTGTTCTTTCCCTTTCCAGATGATTTCAAGGAATCACCGTTGGAGTATCCTATACGCAGCAATATTGGAGATATTGTCGATGTATGCAATGAGCAAGTAAGTGCTGTTGGTTCATTGGATTATAAACTTCTTCTACAAATACAGTACTTGTGTAAAAATCAATCGTAACAGTAACCAATCGATACGATCAATAATGAATTGTTCGTGCTGAATTTTATGCTAAGTTGGAAAAAAAACCACTCCTGTCAAACCACTCGCGATAGTGCGCATTGAAATCAATGTGCGTGATGCCTTTTTCAAATACCAGCGGAAGGCATCTTTGTAGTTAAGAAAAGTAATTCTTTCTCAAGAGCTTCTATGGAATCAAATATTTCTAAACTTTCAGCAAAGACGACTGCTAAAACGCGCCCAACATCGCATGCTGACACGATCCGATCGCGAAAACAGTGAAATGTGTCGATTTTTGTTGCGAATGGTATGAACAATCAATTTGTTCTAATCTCTTAGACATGTAAAAGTTAGGAGTATGCAGAACAACGTAAGATTTCATAAAACCAAGTCCGAAGAAAGAAATGGGTCCTTGAGCCGATTGTGTTCCTCGTCGATGTTATCAAGAACGACATCTTCCCAGCAGCCGCCTAATATTTTAAGGAAGTCTCAGTTTATGGTGGTTTGGGACTTCATTTTCTGAATTTGACGAGTTTTCCTCCTTTCCAAAGAAAATGAAGTCTTACACGAAGGAAGCGATGGTCTGATCCATATAGAATTTTGGAACCATAGCGGCATGGTAAGGTGAAACCTTCGATTTAATAAGATTTGGTTTATTTCGTTATGGTACTCCCACATGCAGCGTTGAGGGTGGGGCTTCTGAAATTGGAAGTTATCATGGATGGTCTTAGTCGCCATTGGTAAACTCAGAAAGCCGCTCACCCTGCTCGCTCATTTCTAATCCGTGGGTCTCAATGTGACGTTCTTCAGACTTTCTTCTGTGTGAAATCTTAGTGTTAAACTTCGTCTTAGCCAAATGTCGCTGCGTAAACCATGAAGATTGTCAAAGCCGGTATTGATCCACATCTATTCCATCGTAGATGTCCGATTCGGGTTATTAGTTGTTCAAATGGATCGATGTCCATGGACAAACTCGTGTTGACGAGAACCCCGACGCCGCTGACTCGTTCACAGTTTCATGTTCCAAGAACAGTTCTTCTCCAGTATCATAGACTGCGTTGAATGGGTGGCGTCTTCTCATCTGGACCAGTCCGATGACATCGTACCTTATCGTTCCTCCCTGAATGATCAAGCCTTCTATCAAGGACTCGGATGCAAGTGTGCGTGGACTATGGGTACAGATCGTCACTTTAGTACTTTGAAATTTAGACGACCTTGACCTTGACCTTGAATGTCTCTGAGATTTTACTACCCTCTCCGTGCTCGTATTACAAAGCGCTGCCGTATCGTGGTTGTTTCAGGGATAGGGGAATGAAGCCCGTTTATTTGAACGTGTTTAGCTTTTTAATACCCACGTATGGATTTCTACAGCTTTCTGAGATCTCAGCGTGAGAGCTGCGTATACTCATGGGTAGGTTGTCAGTCTCTCCTAAAGTAGACGAATGGCCTATTTGTTGGAAGTGACTCGTAATCGGTTCACGTGCACTCTCCAAGCACTTGGTTACAGGCTTTTGGCCCAATTAACTCTTAGAATACAATCTGCAAAACATGAGCAGACTCATGCACGGATGCATTAAAACGTCCTCGTAAATACAGAAAGCATATGCCAAATCAGCGCAGCAGAAACAGAGAGTCCATTCCCTGGATCTGGCTGCATCTCATAAAAGCATATGTTCGCTTTTCGTCCACGATAACATCCTATCCGCCACCTATAAATGGCGAGGTTGCACCGCCAGTGCGAAGACATTTCTGTCTAAGAGAGATCCGTGGAAGTTATCGCTGCAGTATAATCGTTACCATCATAGCCAACAACAGGAGCAACAACGAGAAAAGCGGTAAATAAACGGAAATCATACATTTATAAGCTCCCATACAATTGTAATAGTTGTGACTGCAGTGATCACAACAAGTTGAGTTTAGCAATAATTATAACAATTGCAATGACTTTCTTCCCATTACGATTATTTCTCTAATCTTTCTCAAAATAGATACGTCGTTTCTATGAAACTATTCAGAGGATTTCTACAATCAGAATTCCAGGGTCGATCCGTCTGAAGACGTCACGGCCAGTACGCGTGCATCATCTCATCAGAACTCGCATCTCTAACTGTCCTAGTGTTCTGTCTTATATCCCAGTCACTTGTGTAGAAGTACTCGAGTATACCTACATGCTTACATCGATTGATAAATCTAATATATTGCCAACATGTCATTGCATAGAATAAACCTCAATTTATATTCGTGTAAAATAAAAGAAGTGTTAGCTTATATTGTCTATGAAGCAACGCATTTGGAGAGATATTCATTCCGCCTAGTGCGAATGGTTACATCAGAATGGTCAAGATTGACAAGTGATTCAATCGATAGGGTTGAATGATTGCTTGATGAAAACTGGACTTTGAAAAATACTTAGGAGATTCATTTTGATCCAGTCACCCAACTGAGCGTAACGGACACCGGATGGAATGCACCACGACGACCTCGCTCCTGTTTCTTCAGTTCATACATCATTCATTCGAATATTTTCGTTTTACATTCCTAATGTTCCCTAAATGACGAACTCTTGATGGGTTGTGCACGCTGAGTTTTTCTACACAACAGTAAGTTTTTATTGGAAGGATGAGAAAAAATAATAATAAAAAGGACTACGCTCTCGGCGTTGATCAATCCTTGAGAGTTGCTCCATGCATTCGACTTAATCAAGCATCGTCGGAGGTAGTCGAATGTACATCTCAAAGCTAAGCTGACTCGCGATGGCCTACCGATGTATCGAACCAGTGTGCTATAGTTCAGACAAGTCTGGTAGCAATTTGCGGACGCGTAAGAAACCCCAGAGGAATAGACGGCTTGGTGAGTCTATGGCGAGGTAATCGATCGCACGTGTATTGGAACAGGCCTCCAACAACTGCGCTACACGCGCCTCTGGAAGGATAGGTCTAATTATCGGCCATTTCCTACGCGGTCTTCTCCATCATAGTGAGTCATACCTCCGATACGAAACTTTGAGAGCCATTCCACGTTTAGAATCCTTTCCCTGCTCCATGCTTTGATAACACTTCAAGTTGTTATCGTTACTTCATGCCCGTTTGAACCTATATTTGAACTTGAATTGGAATGATACGATTTTCATCAACAGCATCATTTCAGTCAGATTAAAATCTTTGGATAATAAGTTTCAGTACCCCAAAATGTATTTGTCAATTTCTTGACGGCAAAATCAAAATTAATTTCGCATAAACATAGCGTTAAAGGCGCTTATAGCGCAGTGGTCGGAGGGAACCTGCAATACATATGGGGTGGATATCACCGTCCAACACACACGTGGAATCGATCCCCGCGCCCATGGCTCACCAAGTCTTCCATCCCTACACGGTTGGCAAATTGGTAGCAGACTTCTCTTGAAGGATAGAATATTGAATCACCTCCAAACGATGCTTAATGGAGTCGAATGCATGGCGCTTCTCTCAGGGATAGAAAAACAGCGATAGTCTCTTTCATCTTTTTAAACCTAGTGTCACCAGATCTTAATATTACAAGAGAAATTCCTTAACTTTTAATCTTATCGCAGATGGCAAGCAATAAGAACGTTTATTGGTACAGCTAGCTGAGAACCTTCGCAGTTCTCTAAAGTTATTAACATATCGTGCTAAACCCGTATGACCATATCAATGAGGTAAACAGCATTAAAGTGATTCAAGTAGAAATTGCACAAGCGCAAAACGAAATCATTAAAGCGAGACAGCGAGACAACTCATGAAGGTCAAAGTGAAATCGGTGAGCAATCAACAGGTCAATGATGTTCCAGTCAAGTTATTCTTCTAACTATTATTTCTGGTCAAATACTAATGCTGTTACCACATATCACAAAATCGTCAGTTAATGGATGTTTTGAAAGAAAATCACCGAAGTGTGTAAGCAGAAAACAGGGACACTAGTTGAGAAGTTAGGAATTAAAAAAATGAAAAGGGGTAGAAGTAAATGGAGTCTAAATAGATATTCGAAATTAGAATGTGTCTAGTAACCACAGATCATCACTGTGTTCCTTAGATTAGAAAGCACAAAGTGATCAACATAGTCGAATACCTAAGTACTGGTTACAATGTCTACTGCCTCCTTCAGGCTAACGCACTCTCCACTATTTAGTCTACATACTTTATCAAAATAACACTAGCTGCCATCACCTCTAATCGAAACCCTCGGCTAATTTTCTCATTTCATCCCTCAAACGTCTCATTTTTTCCAGATCCGCCTGTGTTTTCTGACCATGATTACGTAACCTTTGTAACTAAAACAAAGCGTCAACATTAAACGAGATGCTATTCCTGTAAAAATTGAAAATATCTGACACATTTTGAAAACCAAAATAGGAAATATTTACTGAAGCTGAGTGCAGAAGTGACTCAGAACTATACGTATATATTGGATACTTGCATGGCCCATCTTCACTGGTTGTGCGGGCGCCAGCATAACTTCCACTCTTTCGGAGTTTCGCTGGTTAGCCTTTGTAGTTCTTTCGAGTGTTGGGGTCATTCTAGTCAAAGTCTGCCCCAGGTTTTCACCACATCAGACTGTCTCCGCTCTTGTGGATCAGAGGGAGATTTACCACCATGCGACTAGTCTAATACCGGGTTGGTGCTGGATTCTGGTATTGGTTTGCGCTTAGCTGGGCTTCCTGGTGGTAATGCTGTACTTCCTCTCAGTTGGAGAGACCCTTCTGGAGGTATAAATCTCCTTGGTGTACATTGCAGCCCGACACTCAGGAACACCTCACAACACGAACAGGCGGTAAACCGTTGGAAGGATAGGCATATATTATCGAGTATAATTTTATATTCAACTACAGTATGACAAGGAAAAACTCTTCTCGCCACCTCCTTGACATATTCATCACATTCCTGTTCCTTCGCCTTAATTTTTGATTGCAGCTGCTCCGCCTGCCAAAACAAAAGGTTCAGATTACGTTAATACCACACAATATTGAAAAATTTCAATGCAACGTAGAACCTAACAGTCAAAAGTTGTAAAAAAAACGAAAGGATAGAAAGAATGCCTTTTACCTCTCGTGATAGCTTGTCTATTGTATCGTTCCGAAGGTTAATATCAGCGTTAAGTCTATTTAATTCGGTTGTATGTACTTGCTGAAGGTTGGTCATATCTAATTTGGTTTCTAAAGAAAGGATTTGAATGGCATACACTAACTATGAGTAGTTCATGGTTCAACTTAACACTCACTACTCATTAGCTCCATAAGTTTTACTTTCTCTTGATTGAGAGCAACTACATCGTTCTGCCGTTCAAGAAGCGCCGAGGATGTTCTGAAATGCACATTACCACATAGGGCTATCAGGCAAAAAAGATAAAGAGTAAAGCTGTCGGCGTTGATCAATCCCTGAGGGATGCTCCATGCATTCGACTTCATTAAGTATCGTTGGGAAGTGGTAGAATGCATATCTGGCTTTTACAATGACTAGCAGTGGCCCAGCGATGTATCGAGGCAATGCTGCTATCCTCCCAGACAAGTCTGGTACCAATTTACCGACTCCGAAGGGATGGAAGGCTTAGTGGGCCATGGACACGGGGATCGATCTTACCGTGTGTGTCGCAGGGCGCCTCCGACCAGTTCGCTACTCACGCCCTACTCGAAAAACCTCAAAGCTTGAAGCTGGAAAATCTCTCAATATTAGGTTGTCATAAAACCGCAAGGCGTAAGAAGTTATGACAAGCACTGGAATCAGAAAATAAGAAATCTATCCGCACATAGGACCACTTTAACTAGATCGGTCAATCCAGTGGTAATCGATGTGAGATTTTCTAATTATGTGAAGACAATAAAACATTTCAAACAAAAAACTGTACTTGAAATTGGGAGCAACTGAGAAATCAACTAACATTTCCAGCTTTTTCTTCAGATCATCAGCAAGTTTATTGGCCGTCATAACAACTTCACGTTCTTGACTGATTTCAGAGGCTAAGTCGTCCCGTTGCTGTGTTATTCGTGCCAATCTAAATGGAACTGATGCAAAACATTTACTACAAATGATCAGAAATCATTAACATCGATATGACTGGTCAATACGATTTCAACTTATGTCTGTCCCAAAATAATGGAGCATCTCAACTTTTGCATAATAAAAAAAAGGCTCATAAAGAACCAATGGAGCACAAAACACTAAGAACCACAGTTCTTTCTAACAAACCATAAGTTCTCTTTCTACTGCAAAACGGAAGAATTCCGATTTTCTTCCTGGCCAAAAAATGCGTTTAATTGCTGCCCTTTGTTGGGGCTCGCATTTAAAATGAGATTCCGTTCAGAAGAAGACAGTATCCCAGAATGCACAGGCAATATTTGCCGCTGCCTTGCTGGGTAAAAAGATTAGATTTCGTAACCTAATTTTTAAAAATTTCAATTTTACGCGAGGCTAAAATAAAAACAACATTTTCCAATAAACTTTATAGCGATATAACAAAATCCCTTCCATAAGAAAGTTAAATGCTAAACACAAACACTCTGGTTATCGAAAAATTGTAGAAGAAAAAACAGTATCGGTCGCTATTTATCGGTAACAACTCCAATAGAAACAGCAAGACTAAGAAAAGCATTTACCAGGCATTCTCAAACCACTGAACAAATAGATCCTGATCTTATCCAATATATTTCAATACCAAAACTCACTCTTCTTGCATAGAAGAAGTTTTCTCCTCGAGCATGCGCCGTGTTAACTCCAACTGTTTATTCGTCACTTCGTATTTCTCACGTAAAGACTCACAATCAGCTACCAGTGTACGAATTTGACTCATCTGATAAGTGCCCTAGTTTTTCGTACAAATGAGGAAAAATGAATGAGAAAAACAAACACAATATAACAGGTCAGTTGACTAAAGTAGCAAAAACAGGAAACACACGTCCACAGCACCGCTACTGCTCATTCCTCCTCGAAACTGCATGCGCAATTTTTCGCTCTGTGCCAATGCCTGGTCCTTAGCAGACAACATTAGCTCTAGTGCTCGTTCACGTCTCTAGGAACATGAGTTAAAACGATAAAAGATCCACAGAGGTCCCTCATACGAGGGATCACGAGCCGGCTATTTGCGAGGCTACCTGGCACATCCCCAGGTGGAGAGTAAGGGCTAATCGCAGACCAAAAGCAACCACATGTTTCCCTGAGAAGCAGGTGGATCCAGAGGGTGGCGTCCCTGTTTCTGCTGCGCCGATTTGGCACATACCTTCTATATTTGCTAGGCGTATTCATTCATGAGCGTGTGGGTGAATTTTCGCTTATACGCGTAGTATTCTACGAGTCAACTCGGCCAAAACCCTGCAATCAAGTAACAGGGGAGTATACGGGAGGCCAACAATTAAGTTCCATGTCCACTTCGGGAGAGCCTAAGCTACCCATGCGTATACCCAGTCCCACGTTCAGACCCCAGCAAGCCATACGTGGGTATCAAAATTGTAAACAAAATGAAAGAAAGTGAAAGAAACGGCCCTCATCCCCCTGACCCCGAAACCCCCCCCCCCCCCCCCACC